>SZWC01003974.1:32289-43790 GCA_023375785.1 Penium margaritaceum | reverse complement strand
GGTGAGAGTTTGGAACACTCTCCGGCCACGGTTGGGACAAGCTAAGTGAACCTTTCAGTGTGGAAACACCACTCCGTGGGTGATCTCTACCTTGGTTGAAATACCAAGGGCGGTCGGCGGTTTGCCTGTCGGCGCCGTTTACTCTAGACCGTGGCCAAGTGCGGAGTGACAAAGGGTTATGGGCCCACACTGATCGGGAAACTTAGTTCTTTGTACCACCGCTCAGTTCACGTGACAGGTACCTCCGCAGGACACAAGACACCACTGCTTCATCTGCTTCATCGTCGTTCCACTTGGACCAAGGTACGCATTGTGAGAGACCAGACGCGGGTGGGACCCGTGGTCCACTTTTGCTCTCCACGGACAAGGAACGAGGATACGCTCTGCCATTGTTGGTATGACCCTTGAGTCCTAAGCGGGTTACGCTCTGCCCTTGTGGGTATGACCCCGTGTCTGTGGGAGCACTTCCTCCACAATAGCTAAGAGACCATCGGCTGGAGGGGTATGCAACGGACTGCACCTTGAAAATCTGTAGCAGTCATCAGCCTCATCAGCCTACATCGGCCTCAACGAAGCTGAACAGCAGAGACTAAGTGAGCATCCTTGACCACACCGCAATCATGCCGGGGGGTCAAGGGATCGTTCCAGTCACCTCACGGCCCGCCGAGTTGGGTGCGGCCAACGCCATCGCACGCTTCGATGGCAAAGCCTTCGGCACGTGGAAATGGCAGTTTGAGGTGGTGATGCGCGTGCGNGTCACAGAGGGTGCCATGTCATCAAAGCTGATGACACTGTCTAGGGTAGCCTTGGGGGGAGGTCCCTCCAAGGAGCCACTGGGAGCACTGACCAGAGACTATATAAGGCCTGTCATTTGCATGTGATTGTATCATCATCTCTTACTCTTGAGACTTGGGAGAAAACTAATCCCTTGTTGGCCACCAAGAAAGAGTGTAAAGAACAAGTGCAAGTGCACTCTTTGGTGTGTACCATTACCAGTTGGGTGAGAGTTTGGAACACTCTTCGGCCCAGTTGGGACAAGCTAAGTGAACCTTTCAGTGTGGAAACACCACTCCGTGGGTGATCTCTACCTTGGTTGAAATACCAAGGGCGGTCGGCGGTTTGCCTGTCGGCGCCGTTTACTCTAGACCATGGCCAAGTGCGGAGTGACAAAGGGTTATGGGCCCACACTGATTGGGAAACTTAGTTCTTTGTACCACCGCTCAGTTCACGTGACAGGTACCTCCGCAGCAGACAAGACACCACTGCTCCATCTGCTTCATCGTTGGTCCACTTGGACCAAGGTACGCATTGTGAGAGACCAGACGCGGGTTGGACCCATGGTCCACTTTTGCTCTCCACGGACAAGGAACGAGGATACGCTCTGCCATTGTTGGTATGACCCTCGAGTCCTAAGCGGGTTATGCTCTGCCCTTGTGGGTATGACCTCGTGTCTGTGGGAGCACTTCCTCCACAATAGCTAAGAGACCATCGGCTGGAGGGGTATGCAACGGACTGCACCTTGAAAATCTGTAGCAGTCATCAGCCTCATCAGCCTACATCGGCCTCAACGAAGCTGAACAGCAGAGACTAAGTGAGCATCCTTGACCACACCGCAATCATGCCGGGGGGTCAAGGGATCGTTCCAGTCACCTCACGGCCCGCCGAGTTGGGTGCGGCCAACGCCATCGCACGCTTCGATGGCAAAGCCTTCGGCACGTGGAAGTGGCAGTTTGAGGTGGTGATGCGCGTGCGCGGGTACCTCAACATGCTGAAAGGGACGGAGGTAGCACCGGAGGACGAGGCAAGCGCGGAATACGCAGGGTGGCAAGAGCAGAATGACATCCCTCTCGCACTCCTCGTCACGTCCATAAGCTCCTCCCTAATCTCCCACATCGAGGGGTGCACGACGGCAGCTGAGGCTTACACCAAGCTGACAAACGTGTACCAGTCAACTTCCCTCGCCAATCGACTCTTCATTCTGCAGCGCCTCATCGGGCTGCGGGTGGGCGAGGGGGAGTCCATCTCGGACTTCCTCCAGCAGTTCGAAGGACTGCTTCAAGAAGCTCGCGCCATGTCCTGGCAGCTCGACCAACAGATGCAGGCCATGATTCTTCTCATGGCCTTACCGCCAAGCTGGAGCCCCATGATCACCACCTTGGGTGGTTGGGAGGAGTCGAAGTTCACATACCCTCGTGTCTCCGAGTTTGTCCGGAACGAGGCCATGCGGCGCAACAACGGCGTCATCAACAACGCCGCGTACGCGAGTGGCTCGGGAGGCACCTCCTCTCATGGCAACAGCAGAGGCAGTGGCAGCGGGAAGAGCGGCAAGAAAAAGGGCAAGTGCCACAATTGTTGCAAGAACGGGCATTGGGCGCTGGAGTGTCGCGCACCAAAGAAGGAAGGAGGCGGTGGTGGGAGCAGCAACGTGAGTAAGAAGGTGGACTCGACATCCACGAGCATGATGGCCGAGAGCAAGGCCCCTCCCAAGGGCTCTGCGCTGCTGCGGCCGGGAGCCTTCGGGCTCGACAGTGGCACGGACTACCACACCTCTCGCGAGGCATGTGGCTTCTCTTCCCTCACACCATCCACGGCCAAGTTCCGGTGCGCCAACGGCGGCATCGAGTACGCGGCTGGTGAGGGAGAGAAGGTCGTGCACACGCGGCTCAACGGAGCCGACAAGGAGTTGCGGCTGCAGAACGTCGTCTACATGCCAACTTTTGCCACGAACCTCCTCTCTGTCTCACGGATTACGGATCACGCGATGGCAGTGGTGTTCACAGAGAAGGAAGCCGTCATCCTCAAGAACGAGGACGTGACAATTACCTACGCTGCGTCAGACCTTGTCGCCAAGGTGCCACGAACGGATGGGCTCTACGTTCTGCAGACGAAGAGCGCGGAAGGGCACGCTGGGGCGGTAGAGGCAGGAGCGGAAGCTGCACCATCGCCGAACGCCAAGACACCATCCATGCCGCCTGCTGTGGCGGCTAAAGACGCGGGAGCAGCAACTGCAAAGCTGTGGCACAGACGCCTTGGGCACGTGGCCGACAGCACCCTGCAGGTCATGCATGAGCAGAAGCTTGTACGCGGGCTTGAGGGGTGTGAGCTGAAGGGTGGATGTAACGCTGGGTGTGAGGCTTGCCTGCAAGGCAAGACAAAGCGAAAACGCTTCTCCAAAAACGGTCGCAGAGCAGAGGGCATACTCGACCTCATCCACAGCGACGTGTGTGGCCCCATGCGCACCACGTCCAACGGCGGCTCCAAGTACCTCCTCACCTTCATCGATGATTACTCTCGGAAGGTGTAGGTGTACTTCCTCAAAACCAAGGGAGAGGTGCTGGAGCGCCTGCAACAGTTTGTCGCCATGGTGGAGCGACAAACCGGGCGGATGGTCAAGGCCCTACGGAGCGACAACGGCGGAGAGTACGAGGGGTGCAAGCCGTGGCTTCGGGCACACGGCATTGTCCACCAACCTACTACCCCCTACACACCGCAAAGCAACGGCGTGGCCGAGCACATGAACCAGACCATTCTGGCCATGACGCGAACCATGCTGTTCGACTCGAAGCTCCCTCCTCGCTTCTGGGCGGAAGCAGCGCGCACTGCATGCTACCTCATCAACCTCATGCCTGCTGCAGCATTGCGCAGCAAGGGGACAGAAAAGGAGCAAAGTGCAGAACGCATGACGCCGCAAGAGGCGTGGTCGGGAAAGAAGCCGGATGCCTCTCACCTAAAGGCATTCGGCTGCACGGCTTGGGCCAAAGTCCAGGACGGGCAAGGAGCGGGGAAGTTGGATGCACGTGCGCGCAAGTGCGTGATGA
Source organism: Penium margaritaceum (assembly GCA_023375785.1). Lineage (NCBI taxonomy): Eukaryota > Viridiplantae > Streptophyta > Zygnematophyceae > Desmidiales > Peniaceae > Penium > Penium margaritaceum. The sequence goes on along the minus strand of SZWC01003974.1, from coordinate 39,972 downwards.
TCAGCTACGAGGCCGCGCACAAGGCGTACAGGCTGTGGGACCAGGCAGCAGGGAGATTCATCACCTCCAGAGATGTGACCTTCCAGGAAGAGTCACACGGCAAGGAAGAACTACTGGACCCAGAGAACTCTCCAAAACAGGGAGAGTGGATCGTGCTGCTGGAGGCGGGTGACACACCCCCGCCTAACTGGCGTGGGACACCAGTGGCCATAGACAGCGAGGGTGCCAATTCAGGGAGAGCGTCCGCTCAGGCTGAAGCGGAGTTGACATCTGACACCGCGTCGGAGAAATCCGAGGCCTCCTCGGAGGCCAGTGGCTCTTCCCTCCCAGCGACCCCTCCTGGGGAAGCACAGCAGCAGCAGCAGCACAAGCAGCCAGCACCAGCACCACTGCGGCGCAGTGAGCGCCAAGCAAAGCCTGCAAAGCAGTACAACGGAGGGAAGGCCGAGTGGACTGGCGTGAGCTGGTCGTGCCTTGCGCAGGGAGAGCCAGCTACCATCGCCGAGGCTCTCTCGCGGCCGGACGCCGCTAAGTGGAAGGAGGCGATGGAGAGCGAGCTGGCCTCCATCAAAGAGAACGGAACGTGGGAGCTGGTGGACAGACCACCAAACGCACATGTGGTGGGCGTGAAGTGGGTCTTACACATCAAATGCAAGCAAGACAATAGCATTGACAAGTACAAGGCAAGGATCGTCGCGAAGGGGTTCTCGCAGAGAGCAGGGTCTGAGTACGACGAGACCTACTCTCCTGTCGCGTCTTTCCCATCCATCCGCACCTTGCTAGTTGTGGCTGCGGCGCGCAACATGGAAATCCACCAGATGGACGTCAAGACCGCCTTCCTCTACGGGAAGCTTGACAAGGAGATACTAATGGGAGTGCCCGAGGGTGTCAAGGCAAAACCCGGGCAGGTGTGTCGCCTCATCAAGGCGCTCTACGGGCTGAAACAGGCCCCAAGGATCTGGTACAAGGAGATGGATAGCTTCACGGCTGGCCTAGGCTTCTCGCACTGCCACAACGACCCCAGCGTGTATGTGCGTGCGTATGACCAGGGGCTGTTGCTGGTAGCGTTGTACGTGGATGACCTGATTCTGGCCTCCACCTCCATGAAGGCCCTCGAGGCCCTCAAGGAGAAGCTGCATGGGCGGTTTCAGATGAAGGACATGGGCGAGCTCGAGTACTACTTGGGCATTGCTATACATCGCAACCGAGCTGCAGGCACCATCGAGCTCAACCAGACGAAGTACATCTCAGAGGTGCTTCGGCGCTATGGCATGGAAGACGCAAAACCCCTCAGCACTCCTCTCCCCACGAAATGCAATCTCACCTCCGCCCACTCCCCCAGCACGGAAGCCGAGCGCCGCGAAGTGCAGGATGTGCCATACCAGTCTGCGATGGGTAGCATCATGTATGCCATGGTTGGCACGCGGCCGGACATCTCCTTTGTTGTGGGGCTAGTCAGTCGGTTCGTGGCCAACCCTGGGCCACTCCACTAGCAGGCCGTGAAGCGCATTTTGCGCTATCTCAACAAGACACGGCACATGGGGCTACAGTACGGCGGCCTTCAAGGAACAGACCCTTTGCGCCTCAAGTGCTACACCGACGCAGATTTTGGAGGCAACGTGGATGATAGGAAGTCCACCTCGGGCTTTGTATGCCTTGTGAACGGCGGCGCTGTGTCGTGGGCCAGCCGCAAGCAAGACTGTGTCTCCATCTCATCCGCGGAAGCTGAGTATGTGGCGCTGTCTGAGGTGTGCAAGGAGACGCAGTGGCTACGCAGCTTGCTCGCTGAGATGCACGCACCACAAAAGGAGGCCACGGTCATCCACGTCAACAACCAGAGCGCGATGGACATCGCGTTCAAGGACACCCTCTCCAGGCGGACCAAGCACATCAACATCCGCTATCACTACACGCGCGACCTCGTCGCCAAGGGAGTGGTGGATCTGCAGTACATCGCGACCAAGCAGATGCTCGCGGACTTCCTGACGAAGCCGCTGGACAGTGACCCGCACATGGCAGGGGCACGGGGCATCGGGATGGTGAGCGCAGCAGACGAGGGCTGAACGGGCGGCCTACTTCACAGGTGGCCGACATCGCTGGGCCCATGGCCACAGCAGGAATCTAGCCGCAGATGGCCGCAGGTGCAAGGGAGAGTTTGTTATGTTCTGTGTATGCCCCTGGTCCAATCAGCGGAAGATTTAAGACTGGGTATGCATTGCGCTTGTAGCGCAAGTCCCCTAGCGACATGCAAGAGAGGCTGAGAGAGACAATGCATGCACTACTCATTCTTGTGGAGTAAGTCCCCTTGGTCTACTCTTGGTGGTGTACCTGGTGCATGCTCCTTAGGACAACTTCCTACAGCCTAGTGGGTGAAGGCGTCGTCTCGCAAGCGAGAGGTCTGGGGTCGAATCCTCCCAGGACCAAATTTTCTTTGTGACTAAAAAGGGCCAAGGAAGCTTCCTAGAAGCCTCTAAGGTCCAAGGTGGATCAAGCGCCGCTTGGCGGTCACAGAGGGTGCCATGTCATCAAAGCTGATGACATTGTCTAGGGTAGCCTTGGGGGGAGGTCCCTCCAAGGAGCCACTGGGAGCACTGACCAGAGACTATATAAGGCCTGTCATTTGCATGTGATTGTATCATCATCTCTTACTCTTGAGACTTGGGAGAAAACTAATCCCTTGTTGGCCACCAAGAAAGAGTGTAAAGAACAAGTGCAAGTGCACACTTTGGTGTGTAGCATTGCCAGTTAGGTGAGAGTTTGGAACACTCTCCGGCCACGGTTGGGACAAGCTAAGTGAACCTTTCAGTGTGGAAACACCACTCCGTGGGTGATCTCTACCTTGGTTGAAATACCAAGGGCGGTCGGCAGTTTGCCTGTCGGCGCCATTTACTCTAGACCGTGGCCAAGTGCGGAGTGACAAGAAACGGCGGAAATGGGACGCGAAGAGCGCATAAATGCTAATGATCGGCTATGACGTGTCAAGCAAGGCCTATTGCCTCTACGAGAGGGATACCGGCCAAGTCATCATCTCCAGGGATGTCTTCAACAAGAGCAACGTCATCGGCACGAACATTGTTTGTGAGAAAGCAATAACACCAGTAGCTGACGAGTTAATGGGAGCAGATACTCTTCCTGACCCTATCTCTCTTTTCCCTTCCTCCGTTGTGTCAATGGGAAAACCAGTCTACTCTTCCATGTGTGATACAGTAGATACAACGACATCATTGGCCAAATCAGAGGAAGAAGGTGTAGCACCACCAAGAGCAACAGTTGTGCCAGCAATACCACGCCAGTCCCCTGCCAACGCTCCAGCACCAGGTCGCAGGTACCCTCTCAGGGTACGCTACAAGCCTAGTGAGCGTGGACATTTCTAGATACTACAAAAATCAGAACAAATGAATACTGTAGTTGGAGCTAACTCTGATGAGCCGATGTCATACAAGGAGGCAATGGTGGCACCTATTGCAGTAGATTGGGCGCAAGCTGTTAAACATGAGATACAGTCGCAAGTCAACAACGGCATGTGGGAGCTGATTCAGCATCCACCTAGACGCAAGGTAATAAAGTGTAAGTGGATGTTCAAGAAGAAGAGAGGCGGAGATGGGAACCTCAAAAAGTACAAGGCGAGACTCGTTCGTAAGGCTTACTCGCAATAGGAGGGTATTCACTACACCAAAACCTTAACTCTTGTTGTAAAGTTTACCTCTGTACGTAGGCTCCTCTCTAATGCAGCAACTGCGGACTTCGAGATTCACCGCATGGATGTTAAGACGACATTCTTGAATGGTGACTTGGAGGAGGAAAGCTATATGGTGCAACCAGAGGGATTCGTCATGGATAGCCAAGAACACCTTGTTTAGAAGCTGTAGACGTTGTTTTATGACCTTAAGCAAGTGTCGCGTACTTGGATCCAGAAGTCTGATGTGGCGTTATAGTGGATAGGGTTTGAGCGAAGTGGGTGTAACTACAATGTCTTTCGCTCGTAGCATGGGTATCAGATCCTCATAATCATTGTCCGTGTGGATGACATGCTCCTCCTTTCTAATTATAGGTTTGCTCTACATGAGCTCAAAAAGGCCATACAAGAGCCCTTCCAGATGTCTAATCTCAGGGAGGTATCATACTTCCTTGGCATCCAGATCGGACATGACTGCAAAAAACGTTTGACTACAGATAACCCTCTCTCACGCTACATTAGAATCGTTATGAGAAACATGTCTTGCAATGGTTAGGCATGGCAGAGGCCAAACCCATCGGCACGACGCTGGAGACGTGATAGTCTCTCGTGAGCTTCAATGGAGAGGCAAAATGAGTTGACCGGCACAAGTACCAAAGCCCCGTGAGGGATCTCATGTACCTGAAGGTAGCAACGAGGCCAGACCTCGCAGAAGTTGTGAGCGTTGTGATCCAGGACATGGCTAGTCCCGGAACAGAGTACCAGAAAGCAATGAAGCAGATCATCCACTATCTTGCTGGTGTTGACCTGATAGGCTCCTTGTCCATGGCTGGTATTTGGACAGGCACAGGACGGACTAGACATGCACTACTCCCTTAAAGTAAGTCTCCTAAGTCTGGTCTAGAGAGACAAGGCGTGTGCTACTCCTTTAGAGCAAGTCTCCTTGGTCTAGTCTGGATAGTATAGCCAGATACTGCTACCTAGGATGACTCCTTGCGACTTAGATGTTCCAGAGTTAATCTCTAGAGCAAGAATTCACTGGGGCAACTCACAGCCCAGTGACTTATTTTCTTATTCAGCAAAAGGCGGACACGAAGAGTCTAAGACACATTTTAGAACATTCCAAGGTCCTTCCTGGTGGGTGGCACCACTTGGCAGTCACACGGAATGCCATGTAGGTAGGAGAGATGACGAAATCCAGATTGACCACAAAATGGCTCATCTAAGGAGCCACTATGCCCGTAAGCTAGAGACTGGCTCTAGAACTAAAAGAACCTATCAGTTGCCTATCATTGAACACAGTTCTTACATTTTGTTGGGAAAGGAGCCATCCGGCTCAGTTTCAGGTCCACAATAGCAAGTTCTACAAAAGTACCAGATGCCTACTCCAATTATCAATCCCACTTCATCATTTGAAAGATCAGGTGACAAAACATCCATGGTCTAAGTTTGACGCCGATCCAACGGTCGGATTGGGAGATATGAATTTTCGTAGTTTCCAGGGTCATCGACCACCGATATCCGGGTGACAATGGGCGATGGCTCCATGCCTTAGCCTGAGAAAAGAAAAAAGCAAGAGATCCAAGGTCAAGACCTGGTGGGAGAAATATCCAAAACGGTCCTAGATTCTTTGGTTGCCTTGTCAGAGAGTGCTGACTAGGAAAAGGTACCTCTCCTTACTTTTTAGGTGAGGTGAGATCCTTGTGTGCTAGCCATGGACACATGGCGATTCTCCATGGGATTGTGGGTTATGTGACCACTAGGAGTGTGCCATGAGAGCATTTTCTAGCTCTCTAGATCGTGTGTGAGTGGTCAGCCTGATTCCTAGGCCGATTTCCTCCTTTGTGTTAGATTATGGACTCTAGTGTGAGCCTTAGCCTCCATGGCTAAGTGGTGTAGCTTGTCAGAGAACTGGCTTGCACAAGCTCTAGCTCTATATGAACTCCATCATTTTGAGTGATTCAAAAACCATTCTTCATCACAAGTGATGCCCTTGGAGTCCCACAAGCTCACTGCTCCAAGAGTCCCCCTCTCCCCCAGATCCAACATTTGGTATCTGAGCCATATTCTGCCACTTTCCGCCAGCACAGGCCGTCACTTTGAGAGTGATAGATTGGGGTGAAACCTTCTCTAGATTTGATAATCGACCACATGATGATCAAGGTAAAAAGACATGGTCTGCAACGAGTCCAAGATTGCAAAGATCCAACGGTCGGATTGAGAGTTATGCTCAAAACGAGGTCGACCAGGGCTACACTCTTTTCTTTGAGTAAGACTGTCATCTTGTGATGACCATAACTCTCTCGTTTCTTTGCCAAATTTAAAACGTAGCATACACGAATTGAAGTGTTTTTCCTAAGATTTCCATTAAAGCAAAGATATTTGCATTGCATTGGTACATTTGGGAGAAACGCTGTTTACAAGCTGGCTTGTGTGAGCTTGAGTAGGAGCAGAAGCATACCCTCTTTTCAAAAGGGTATGTCTTTGGAGTTCCCCTGTTGACGACCCTCTTTTATGGGTCGATCTGAACATTTTTTAGCTGAATTTCCAGTGGTGGGCTTAGTTTTTCAAAATTCTCAGTGTGCTGGTATCTACAATCGATTTTCTGTAAACCAGAATTCTGGCTGAAGCAGCAGCAGAAGCAAGGGTAGCGCCGCCACTCAACGGCTGCGCTGAGCATCACCAAGGCTTAAAATGGCAGCAGCAGGCGTGGTAACAGCAGCCTAGCCCTTGGAGAGGCTGGAAGGACACACAAAATTCATGTTTTGGAAGATCCGTAGCCGCCTCCTTTTGGAGGAGAGGGGCTTGAAGGAGGTGGTGAGTGGCGACGAGCGCGCTCTGCCTCCACAAGCAAAAGGCATCACCGCAACGGAGGTGGTGGCGGGGAAGGTATCGCAGAAAGGTGCACCAGATGCAAGTTCATCTACATTTGTAGCGCCGGCATATGAGGAGTGGAAGAAGAAGAACAAGCACGCCTACAGGCTGCTTGTCAAGACCATCTCTAACCCGCATTTTCACTACGTGAGTGACAAGGCTACTACAAAAGAGGGGTGGGACACATTGTGCAAGAAGTATGAGAGCAAGGATCCTGCATTCGACATGCTTTTGGAGGAGAAGATGAAGGCGTTGAAAATCTAGAGTGGCGAAGGGATGAAGGCGTACTTGGACAGGGCAAAGGAGCTGGCGAAGCAGCTGAAAGCGGCGTACAACCCTATGGAAGACACGTGCTTTGACCTCCTCATGCAGAGGGGACTCCCAACGAGATATGACACGGTCCGAGAGACGTTGGAGTGCCAGTCGACTCTCGTCTTCGACTTCATCTGTGTTGGGAAAGGAGCCATCCGGCTTAGTTTGAGGTCCACAGGAGCAAGTTCCAAGAAAGTACCAGATGCCTGCTCCAATCAACAATCTGACTTCATTATTGGAAAGGTCAGGTGGGAAAATGTCTATGGTCCAAGTTTCAGGGCGATCCAACGGTCGGATTGGGAGATATGAATTTTCGTAGTTTGCGGGGTCATCGACCGTCGATATCCGGGTGACCATGGGCGATGGCTCCATGCCTTAGCGTGAGAAAAGAAAAAGGCAAGAGGTCCAAGGTCAAGACCTGGTGGGAGAAATATCCAAAAAGACCCTTGCTCTTAGGATTGCCTTGTCAGAGTGTGCTGACTAGGATAAAGGTACCTCTCCTTACTTTTTCGGTGAGATGAGATCCTTGTGTGCTAGCCATGGACACATGGCGATTCTCCATGGGTTCGTAGGTTATGTGACCAGTAAAGTGTGCCATGAAATCATTCTCTAGCTCTCTAGGTTGTGTGTGAGTGGTCAGCCTGATTGCTAGGCTGCTTTCCTCCCTTGTGTGAGATTATGGACTCTAGTGTGTGAGCCTTAGCCTCCATGGCTAGGTGGTGTGGCTTGTGAGAGGGCTGACTTGCCCAAGCTCTAGCTCTATATGTACTCCATCATTTTGAGTGATTGAACAACCATTCTTCAGCACAAGTGATGCCCTT
>SZWC01003974.1:3868-16731 GCA_023375785.1 Penium margaritaceum | reverse complement strand
TAACAGCAGCCCAGCCCTTGGAGAGGCTGGAAGGACGCGCCAACTTCACGTTTTGGAAGATCCGTACCCGCCTCCTTTTGGAGGAGAGGGGCTTGTGGGAGGTGGTGAGCGGCGATGAGCGCGCTCCGCCTCCACAGGCAAAAGGCATCACCGCAGCGGAGGTGGTGGCGGGGAAGACGCCGCTGAAAGGTGCAGCAGATGCAAGTTCATCTACAACTACAGCAGCGGCATATGAGTGAAAGAAAAAGGACAGGTACGCCTATTGGCTGCTTGTCAACACCATCTCCAATCCGCATCTTCAATACGTGAGAGACAAGACTACTACAAAAGAGGGGTGGGATACCTTGTGCAAGAAGTATGAGATCAAGAATGCTGCATTCCTCATGCTTTTGGAGGAGGAGATGATGGCGTTGAAAATGCAGGGTGGTGAAGGGATGGAGGCGTACTTGGACAGGGCAAAGGAGGTGGCGAAGCAGCTGAAAGTAGCCGATAATCCTGTGGAAGACACGCGGTTCGTCCTCCTCTTGTTGAGGGGACTCCCAGCAAGCTATGACATGGTGCAAGAGACATTGGAGTGCCAGCCGACTCTTGACCTCGACTTCATCCCCACGCACATGGAGCAGGTAGAACTCTGCCACAATGCAGCAAAGTGCAATGGCAGCAGCAACAGCAATGAAGCAGCTTTCATTGCCATGGGCTCACGGAACGAGCAGTTGTAGTAGTCCGGGCAGCAGAGAGGCAAGAAGAAGGGCAAGTGCCACTATTGCTTGAAAGAGGGGTACTACAAGAAAGAGTGCTTCAAGTTCAACAGGGACGAGAAGGAGCAGCAACAGCAGCAGTAAAAGCAGCAATCTCCACAGCAACAGCAGCAGTAGTCACAGCAACGTCAGCAGAAGCAGTAGCAGCAGAACCTGAGTGGAGTGCGCCATTTTGGCAACATGAACGTTGCCAAGGAGGTGTTCGTCCACCTCTTCATGGCTAAGTCTGAGATGTTATAGAAGGAAAAGGTGGATTTGGCGTGGTACAAGGAGTTGGGATGTACCAAGAGTCTGATGTACCACAAGGAGTGGTTCACGCAGCTGCTCTCCATTCCCCCCCGTCCGATTGCTGCAAAAGATCATCGGGTGGTGTATGTTGAGGGGATTGGGATCGTAGAGATGGGGTTCGAGACCCCGCGCGACATTGAATTGGGAGTTTTCCATGGCGTGTTGTATGTACCTGATGCTACATTCAACCTCCTCTCAGTCTCCTCTCTTACAAACACAGGACTGCGCGTCGTCTTCCATGATGACTATTCATACATCCTCAACAAGGATACAGGAGAGGAGTTGGCCAGGTTGGTGAAGGAGGGCGACATGTACCGCCTGCTGGGGGCGACCAAGATCCGTGTGAGAAGAATCTTCCAGCAGTGGTGTAGGCGACAGATGGCGAGATCTGGCATGCATGCTACGGCCACATCGGCATGCGTGCCTTGCAGCAGCTTCAAGCAAAGCACATGGTACGTGACTTGCCTACCATCCCTAACCTTGAGCAGCAGTTGTGCATCGGCTGTTTGGAGGGAAAGCAGCACTAGGACGCGTTCTCTGGAACAGGAGAGCATGCAAAGGAGGTGCTGGAGCTAATCCACAAAGACTTGTGTGGCCCGATGCAGACCCAGAGCTTTGGAGGCTCTAGGTGTTTTCTTACCTTCATTGATGATTTCAGCCGTTACACTGCTGTTTACTTCTTTTCCTCCAAGGACCAGTGCTTTGACAGGTTCAAAGAGTTCAAGGCCATGGTGGAGAACCAGACTGGCAAGAAAATCAAGGCGCTGCGAAGCGACCGCGGAAAAGAGTACCTGAGCAAGGAGTTTCAGGACTCCCTCACAACAGCAGGCATCAAGGCGTAGCGCATTCTGCCATACTCGCCACAGCAGAACGACGTAGGAGAACGCGCCAATCGCACCACCGTTGAGTTGGGGTGCTCCATGCTACACGCGGCTCGGCTCACCTTTGACTTTTGAGCAGAAGCAATAAGCATTGTGGTGTACATCAAGAACCGCAGTCCAACCAAGGCCCCGGAGCAGATGATGCTGTACAAGGTGTAGTTTGGCAAGAAGCCGAGCATGGGTCATCTTCGTGCGTTTGGCAGCATGGCGCACATGCACATGCCAAAGGAGAAGCGGCAAAAGTGGAACAGAAAGAGTGCGCAGATGCAAATGATTGGCTACGACGTGGCAAGCAAGACCTATTGCCCCTACGAGAGGGATAGAGGCCACGTCATCATCTCCTGGGATGTCATCTTCAACAAGAGCAACACCATCGGCACCAACATTGTATGTGAAGAGGCAGCAGAACCAGTACTAGACGAGACAGTGGGAGTACAAATTCTTCTTGACCCAGTCTCTCCCGATCCTTCCTCTACTGTGACAGTAGGAGAATCACTCTACTCTCCCATGTGTGATGTAGCGGATACAACGGCCTCACTGGCAGAAGCAGAGGAGGGAGATGTAACACCACCAGTAGCAGCAATTATGCCAGCAGTTGCGCACCAGCCGCGCGCTAACGCTCCAGCACCTGGTCGCAGATACCCTCTTAAGGTGCGTTATAAGCCTGGTGAGCGCTGCCATTTCTGGATGCTGCAGAAACCAAAACAGGTGAAGGTCACAGTTGCAGAAAATTCAGATGAGCCAACGTCAAACAAGGAGGCCATGGCTGCACCGGATGCAGCAGATTGGGCGCAGGCCGTGTAACACGAGATACAGTCATAGCTAGACAATGGCAAGTGGAAACTGACTGAGCATCCACCTGGACGTAAGGTGATCAAAGTGCAAGTGGGTGTTCAAGAAGAAGCCAGGAGCTGATGGTAACCTAGAAAAGAACAAGGTGAGGCTGGTCGCCAAGGGCTATTCGTAGCAGGAGGGTATCGACTATACAGAAACGTTTGCTCCTATTGCAAAGTTTGCCTCTGTGGGTACGCTACTTTCCTATGCAATAGTAGAGGACTTTGAGATCCACCACATGGACGTCAAGACGGTGTTCCTGAACGGTGACCTGGAGTAGGAGATTTACATGTAGCATCCAGAGGGGTTCGTCATGGATGGCCAGGAGAACTTGGTTTCCAAGCTATAAAAGTCGCTGTACGGCCTCAAGCAAGCGTCGCGTGCTTGGAACCAGAAGTTGGATGCGGCGTTGTATTGCATGGGGTTTGAGTGCGGTGAATGTGACTACAACGTATATCGTTGGCAGCATGAGTATGAGATCCTCATCATCATTGTCTGTCTAGATCATATGCTCCTCTTTTCGAACAGCTTGTTTGCACTGCAGGAATTCAAGGAGGCCATGCAGGAGTGCTTCCAACTGTCTGATCTCGGGGAGGCATCATATTTCCTCGCTATCTAGATCAAGCGTGATCGCAAATCACGCTCTCTCTCACTACAGCAGAGCCGCTACATCAAGGATCTTTTGCAACGGTTTAGCATGCTAGAGGCAAAACCCATCGGCACGCCGCTGGAGAAGCGACAGTACCTTGTGAGCTTCAATGGAGAAGCGAATTGTGCTGAGCGGCAGAAGTAGGAGAGCGCCGTCGGCAGCCTCATGTACCTGATGGTGGCAACTAGGCCAGACCTCGCACAGGCTGTGAGCTCTGTAAGCGAGGACATGGCTATTCCCGGACGAGAGCACCAAAAGGCAGTGAAGCAGATCTTCTACTATCTTGCTCGAACCATCAACGTTGGCCTCGCCTACAACGGCAACGACACGAGCATCATCCGCTACACGGATGCAGATTGGGCTTCAAATCCTGGACCAGCAAGTCCATCTCTGGACATGTGTTCCTCATGAATGGAGGTACCATCAGTTGGTGCAGCAAGCGACAGGTGGTCGTGGCCACCTCAAGCACGGAAACTGAGTACATCTCTCTCAGCTTTGGAGCCAAGGAAGCAGTTTGGCTTCAGCATCTCATGGCAGAGATGAGTGAGAGTGCAGTAGTTCCAGTTCATGTGCGCTTTGACAACCAGAGCAAAATCCGACTCGCCAAGAAACCTGAACCCCATGCACGGACCAAGCACATTGACATCGCATATCACTTCATCAGTTACATGGTGTAGGAGGGTGCCATCAAGCAGGAGTTTACTCCAACCAGCAAGCAGGTTGCTGATTTTTGCACAAAAACAGTGACCCGTGAGAAACAGCAGTTCTCCATGAAGGCATGTGGACTCAGCCCACTGTGACTACGGCAAAGTGAGAGATTGTTGGAAAAGGAGCCATCCGGCTCAGTTCTAGGTCCATAGGAGCAAGTTCCAGGAAAGTACAAGATGCCTGCTCCGATTGTCATTCCAACTTCACCATTGAAAAGATCAGGTGGCAACATGTCTACGATCCAAGTTTGAAGCCAATCCAACGGTCGGATTCAGTACAAAAAGTAAGGAGAGGTACGTTCTTCCTATTCAGCACACTCTCACAAGGCAACCCAAGAATCTAGGACCTTTTTTGAAATTTCTACCATCAGGTCTTGACCCTGGATCTCTTGCGTTTTTCTTTTCTCAGGCGAAGGCATGGAGCCATCGCCCATGCTCACCTGGATGTCGGCGGTCCATGACTCTGGAAACTACGAATATTCATATCTAAGACCGTTGGATCGGCCTCAAACTTGAAGAGTAGACATTTTGCCACCTAATCTTACCAATAGTGAAGTTGGATTGACGATCGGAGCAAGCATCTTGTACTTTCCTGGAACTTGCACCTATGGACCTGAAACTGAGCCAGATGGATCCTTTTTCCAACAATCTCCCACTTTGCCGCAGTCAGAGTGAGCTGAGTCCACATGCCTTCATGCAGAACTGCTGCTTCTCACGGGTCACTGGCTTGGTGCAGAAATCAGTGACATGCTTGCTGGTTGGAGTAAACTCCAGCTTGATAGCACCCTCCTGCACCATGTGCCTGATGAAATGATATGCGATGTCAATGTGCTTGGTGCGTGCATGGTGCTCAGGATTCTTGGCGAGTGCGATTGCGCTCTGGTTGTCGACGCGCACNCACTTTGCCGCAGTCAGAGTGAGCTGAGTCCACATGCCTTCATGCAGAACTGCTGCTTCTCACGGGTCACTGGCTTGGTGCAGAAATCAGTGACATGCTTGCTGGTTGGAGTAAACTCCAGCTTGATAGCACCCTCCTGCACCATGTGCCTGATGAAATGATATGCGATGTCAATGTGCTTGGTGCGTGCATGGTGCTCAGGATTCTTGGCGAGTGCGATTGCGCTCTGGTTGTCTACGCGCACAGGAACTGGAACTGCTGCACTCCAACTCATCTCTGCCATGAGACGTTGGAGCCAAACTACTTCCTTGGCTCCAAAGTTGAGAGATACGTACTCAGCTTCTATACTCGAGGTGGCCACGAACACCTGTCGCTTGCTGCACCAGGTGATGGCTCCACCATTCATGAGGAACACATGTCCAGAGATGGACTTGCGGTCCTCAGGGTTTGAAGCCCAATCTGCGTCTATGTAGACGATGATGCTGCTGTCATTGCCGTTGTAGGTGATGCCGATGTTGATGGTTCCACCAAGGTAGCAGAAGATCCGCTTCACTACCTTCTGGTGCTCCGGTCCGGGATTAGCCATGTGCTGGCGCACAGTGCTCACAGCCTGTGCGAGGTCCGGCCTGGTTGCCACCATCAGGTACATTAAACTGCCGACGGCGCTCTAGTACTTCTGGCGCTCAGCTGCATTTGCTTCTCCGTTGAAGCTCATGAGGTACTGCGGTTTTGTCTCTGCCATGCCAAACCGTTGCAAAACATCCTTGATATAGCGGCTCTGCTGCAGCGAGAGAGAGCGTGACTTGCGGTCACGCGTGATCTGGATACCGAGGAAGTATGATGCCTCCTCGAGATCAGGCATCTAGAAGTGCTCCTGCATGGCTTCTTTGAACTCCTGCAGTGCAGACATGCTGTTGGAAAGGAGGAGCATGTGATCTACATAGACAATGATGATGAGGATCTCATGCTCATGCTGCCAGCAATACACGCTGTAGTCACACTCACTGCGCTCAAAGCCCATGCACTGCAACGCCGCATCCAACTTCTGGTTCCAAGCACGCGACACTTGCTTCAGGCCGTACAGCGACTTCTGCAGCTCGTAGACCAGGTGCTCCTGGCCATCCATGACGAACCCCTCCGGCTGCTCCATGTAGATCTCCTCCAAGTTTCCATTCAAGAATGCCGTCTTGACATCCATGTGGTGAACCTCGAAGTCCTTAGCTCCTGCATAAGAGAGGAGCGTGCGTACAGAGCCAAACTTTGCAACAGGGGCAAAAGTTTCTTTGTAGTCGATGCCCTCCTGCTCCAAGTAGCCCTTGGCGACCAGCCTTGCCTTGTGCTTTTCCAAGTTTCCATATGCTCCGCGCTTCTTCTTGAAGACCTACTTGTAATTGATCACCTTACATCCTCGTGGACGCTCAGTCAGCTCCCACGTGCCGTTGTCAAGCTGCGACTGTATCTCCTACTACACGGCTTGCGCCCAATCTGCTACATCCGTTGCAGCCATGGCCTCCTTGTATGATGTTGGCTCATCTGAATCTGCTGCAACAGCGACGATCATCTGTTCTGGTTTCTGCAGCATCCAGAAATGGCCGCGCTCACCAGGCTTATAACGTACCCCTAGAGGGTACCTGCGACCTGGTTCTGGAGCGTTAGCGGGCGGCTGGCGTGGTGCTGCTGGCACAACTACTGCTACTGGTGGTGCTACATCTCCCTCGTTTGCTTCTACCGATGAGGCTGCTGTATCTGCAACATCAGACATGGGAGAGTAGAGTGATTCTCCCACTGTCACAGTAGAGGAAGGATCGGGAGAAACTGGGTCACGAAGAATTTCTACTCCCACTGTCTCGTCAGTTGCTGGTTCTGCTGCCTCTTCACACACGATGTTGGTCCCGATGACGTTGCTCTCGTTGAAGACGACATCCCTGAAATGATGACGTGGCCTGTATTCCTCTCGTAGAGGCGATACGCTTTGCTTGCCACATCATACCCAATTATCAGCATCTGCGCACTCTTTGCGTCCCACTTTTGTGGCTTCTCCTTGAGCACGTGCATGTGCGCCAAGCTGCCAAATGCGCGAAGATGACCCACACTCGGCTTCTTGCCGAACCACGCCTCGTACGGCGTCATCTGCTCCAGGGCCTTGGTTGGACTGCGCTTTTTGATGTAGACCGCAGTGCTCACTGCTTTTGCCCAGAAGTCGTAGGTCAGCCGGGCTGCGTGCATCATGGAGCGCGCCGACCCCACAATGGTACGGTTGGCGCGTTCTGCTACCCCATTCTGCTACGGAAGTACGGTGCAGTACGTTGCGCCTTGATGCCAAATGTTGCGAGGTAGTCCTAGAACTCCTTGCTTAGGTATTCTCCACCGCGATCGCTGCGCACCGCTTAGATCTTCTTGCCAGTCTGGTTCTCCACCATGGCGTTGAACTCCTTGAAACTGTCAAAACACTGGTCCTTGGAGGAAAGGAAGTACACAGCAGTGTAACGGCTGAAATCATCAATGAAGGTGAGAAAATACCTAGAACCTCCACAGCTCTGGGTCTGCATCGGTTCACACAAGTCCGTGTGGACTATCTCCAACACCTCTTTTGCTCGCTCCCCTGCTCGAGAGAACGCTCCGCGATGCTGCTTTCCCTCCAAACAGCCGATGCATAACTGCTGCTCAAAGTTAGAGATGGTAGGCAGGTCACGCACCATCTACTTTGCTTGAAGCTGCTGCAAGGTGCGCATGCCGATGTGGCCGTAGCGCGCATGCCAGATCTCGCCATCTGTCGCCTCCACCACTGTTGCAAGACACTGCTCACGCGGGATCTTGGTCGTCCCCAGTCTGGTTCTGCTGCTGGTGCTGCTAGCGTTGTTGAGACTGCTGCTGCTGTTGCTGAGGAGATTGCTGCTTTTGCTGCTGCTGCTGCTGCTACTCCTTCTGGTCCCTCTTGAACTTGAAGCACTCTTTCCTATAGTGCCCCTGTTTCTGGCAATACTGGCACTTGCCCTTCTTCTTGCCTCTCTGCTGCACGGTCTGCTGCTGCTGTTCGTTGCGTGAGCCCATGGCCATGAAAGCTGCTTCACTGCTCCTGCTGCCACCATTGCGCTTTGCTGCATTGCGACGCAGTTCCACCTGCACCAAGAGCGTGCAGATGAAATCGAGGTCGAGAGTCGGCTGGCACTCCAACATCTCTTGCACCGTGTCGTAGCTGGTTGGGAATCCCCTTAGCAAGAGGAGGATGAAGCACGTCTCTTCCACAGGGTTGCCAGCCGCTCTCAGCAGCTTTGCCAGCTCCTTTGCCCTGTCCAAATACGCCTCCATCCCTTCACCACCCTGCATTTTCAGCGCTCTCATCTTTTCCTCCAAATGTAGGATCCTTGCTCTCATACTTCTTGCACAACGTGTCGCACCCCTCCTTTGCAGTAGCCTTCTCACTCACGTACTGAAGATGCGGGTTGGAGATGGTATTGACAAGCAACCTGTAGGCTTGCCTATGCTTCTTCCACTCCTCATATGTCGCTGGTACAGCTACAGAAGAACCCGCATCAGCTGCACCCTGGGCGTCTTCCCCACCACCACGTGCGCTGTAGTGATGCCTTTTGCCCGTGGAACTGGAGCCGGCTCGTCGCCGCTCACCATCTCCCACAAGCCCCTCTCCTCCAAAAGGAGGCGGGTACGGATCTTCCAAAACGTGAAGTTGGCGCATCCCTCCAGCCTCTACAAAGGCTGGGCTACTGTCACAACGCCAGCTGCTGCCATGTTGAGCCTTGGTGATGCTCAGCATTGCCCTTGGATTGCGACGCTACCTCTGCTTCTGCTGCTGCTTGTGCCAGAAATCTGTCTGACAGAAAATGGACTGTAGATACCAGCAGACTGGGAATTGTGAAAAACAGAGCCCTCCACTGGAAAATTCAGCTCAAAACCTCTCAGATCGATCCATAAAACAAGGTCATCAACAGGGGATTTCAAAAGATATGCCCTCTTGAAAACTCGGTATGCTTCTGCTCCTTCTCCAACTCAGACCAGCCAGCTTGTAAACGCCGTTTCTCCCAAACGAATCAATGGAATGCAAATATTTTTGCATCAATGGAAAGCTTAGAAAACATTCTACAATTCGCATGTGCCAGATTTTAAATTTGACAAAGAAACAATAGAGTTATGGTCATCACAAGGCGGCAGTCTTACTCATGGAGAAGAGTGTAGCCCTGGCCGACTTGGTTTTGATCATAACTCTCAATCCGACTGTTGGATCTTCGCAATTTTGGGCTCGTTGGAAAGCTTGTCTCTTGAACTTGAAGATCATGTGGTTGATGGTCAAATCTGGTGAAGGTTTGACCCCAACCCGTCACTCTCAAAGTGACGGCCTGTGGTGGCTGGAAGTGGCAGAACTTGGCTCTGATACCAAATGTTGGAACTTGAGGAGAGAGGGAGCCTTGGAGCAGCGAGCATGTGTTATTGGAAGGGCATCACTTGTGCTGAAGAACGGTTATTCAATCACTCAAAATGATGGAGTACATATAGAGCTAGAGTTTGGGCAAGTCAGCCCTCTCACAAGCCACACGACTTAGCCATGGAGGCTAAGGCTCACACACTAGAGTCCATAATCTCACACAAGGGAGGAAATCAGCCTACCAATCAGGTTGACCACTCACACACGACCTAGAGAGCTAAATAATGCTCTCATGGCACACTCCTAGTGGTCACATAACCCACAAACCCATGGAGAATCGCCATGTGTCCATGGCTAGCACACAAGGATCTCACCTCACCTAAAAAGTAAGGAGGGGTACCTTTATCCTAGTCAGCACACTCTGACAAGGCAATCCTAAGACCAAGGACCTTTTTGGATATTTCTCCCATCAGGTCTTGACCCTGGACCTCTTGCCTTTTTCTTTTCTCAGGCTAAGGCATGGAGCCATCGCCCATGGTCACCCGGATGTCGACGGTCGATGACCCCGGAAACTACGAATACTCATATTTCCCAATCCGACCGTTGGATCGGCCTCAAACTTAGACCGTAGACATTTTTCCACCTGATCTTTCCATAGTGTAGTTGGATTGACGATCGGAGCAAGCATCTGGTACTTTCCTGGAACTTGCACCTGTGGACCTGAAACTGAGTCGGATGGCTCTTTTCCCAACTCTTCCAATCACACATGCTTGCTGCTCCAAGGCTTTCTCTATCCTCCAGATCTAACAATAGGCCTGCCTGTCCTTCTTCCACTCCTCACACAGCGCTGGTACAACTCCAGAAGAACCCGCATCAGCTGCACCCTTTTGCGGAGTCTTCCCCGCCACTTCGTGTGCTGTAGTGATGCCTTTTGCCAGTGGAACAAGAACCGGTTCGTCGCCGCTCACCACCTCGCACAAGCCCCTCTCCTCCAAAAGGAGGCGGGTATGGATCTTCCAAAACGTGAAGTTGGGGCGTCCCTCCAGCCTCTCCAAAGGCTTGGATGCTGTCACAATGCTTGGTGCTGCCATTTTGAGCCTTGGTGGTACTCAACGCTGCCCTTGGATGGCGGTGCTACCCCTGATCTGCTACTGCTTCTACCAGAAATCTGTTTGACAGAAAATCGATTGTAGATGCCAGCCGAATAGGAATTTGGAAAAATGGAGCCCACCACTGGAAAATGCAGCCTAAAATCTTTCAGATCGACCCATAAAACAAGGTCATCAACAGGGGATTTTGAAAGATATGCCCACTTGAAAACAGGGTATGCTTTTCTCCTACTACAACTCAGACCAGCCAGCTTGTAAACGGTGTTTCTCTCAAACAAATCAATGGAATGCAAAAACGTTTGCACAAATGAAAAGCTTAGGAAAAACACTACAATTCGCATATGCCACTTTTAACATTTGATAAAGAAACAAGAGAGTTATGGTCATCACAAGGCGATGGTCTTACTCATAGAGAAGAGTATAGCCCTAGCCGACCTTGTTTTGAGCATAACTCTCAATCCGACCGTTGGATCTTTGCTATATTGGGCTTGTTGGAAAGCTTGTCTCTAGAACCTGATGATCTTGTAGTCCATTGTCAAATTTAGTGAAGGGTTCATCCCAACCCGTCACTCTCAAAGTGACGGCCTGTGCTAGCTGAAAGTGGCAGAACTTGGCTCTGATACCAAATGTTGGGTCAGGAGGAGAGAGGGAGCCTTGGAGGAGCGAGCATGGTGGACTGGAAGGGCATCATTTGTGCTGAAGAATGGTTGTTGAATCACTCAAAATGATGGAGTACATATAGAACTTGGGCAAGTCAGCCCTCTCACAAGTCACACCACTTAGCCATGGAGGCTAAGGCTCACACACTAGAGTCCATAATCTCACACAAGGGAGGAAATCAGCCAAGCAATCAGGCTGACCACTTAAACACGACCTAGAGAGCTAGAGAATGCTCTCATGGCACACTCCTAGTGGTCACATAATCTATAAACCCAGGAAGAATCGCCATGTGTCCATGGTTAGCACACAAGGATCTCACCTCACCAACAAAGTAAGGAGAGGTACCTTTATCCTAGTCAGCACACTCTGACAAGGTAGTCCTAAGACCAAGGACGTTTTTGCATATTTCTCCCATCACGTCTTGACCCTGGACCTCTTGCCTTTTTCTTTTCTCAGTTTAAGGATGGAGTCATCACCCATGGTTGTTGGGAAAGGAGCCATCTGGCTCAGTTTGAGGTCCACAGGAGCAAGTTTCAGGAAAGTACCAGATGCCTGCTCCGATTGCCGATCTGACTTCACCATTGGAAAGATCAGGTGGCAAAATGTCTACGGTCCAAGTTTGAGGCCGATCCAACGGTCGGATTGGGAGATATGAATTTTCAAAGTTTCGGGGGTCATGGACCGTCGATGTCTGGGTGGGCATGGGTGATGGCTCCATGCCTTAGCCTGAGAAAAGAAAAAGGCAAGAGGTCCAGGGTCAAGACCTGATGGGAGAAATATCCAAAAAGGTCCTTGGTCTTAGGATTGCCTTGTCAGAGTGTGCTGACTAGGATAAAGGTACCTCTCCTTACTTTTTGGGTGAGGTGAGATCCTTGTGTGCTAGCCATGGACACATGGCAATTCTCCATGGGTTTGTGGGTTATGTGACCANGCTAGGCTGATTTCCTCCCTTGTGTGAGATTATGGACTCTAGTGTGTGAGCCTTAGCCTCCATGGCTAAGTGGTGTGGCTTGTGAGAGGGCTGACTTGCCCAAGCTCTAGCTCTATATGTACTCCACCATTTTGAGTGATTGAACAACCATTCTTCAGCATAAGTGATGCCCTTCCAATCACACATGCTCGCTGCTCCAAGGCTCCCTCTCTCCTCAAGTTCCAACATTTGTTATCAGAGCCAAGTTCTGCCACTTCCAGCCAGCACAGGCCGTCACTTTGAGAGTGACGGGTTGGGGTTAAACCTTCACCAGATTTGACGATCGACCACCGGATCTTCAAGTTCAAGAGACAAGCTTTCCAACAAGCCCAAGATCGCAAAGATCCAACAGTCGGATTGAGAGTTATGCTCAAAACGAGGTCGGCCAGGGCTACACTCTTCTCTATGAGTAAGACTGTCGCCTTGTGATGACCATAACTCTCTCATTTCTTTGTCAAATTTAAAAAGTGGCACATGCGAATTGTAGTATTTTTCCTAAGCTTTCCATTGGTGCAAAAATATTTGCATTCCATTGATTCGTTTGGGAGAAACGCCGTTTACAAACTGGCTGGTCTGAGTTGGAGTAGGAGCAGAAGCATACCCTGTTTTCAAGAGGGCATATCTTTCAAAATCCCCTGTTGATGACCCTGTTTTATGGGTCGATCTGAAAGGTTTTGAGCTGAATTTTCCAGTGGTGGGCTCAGTTTTTCAAAATTCCCAGTCTGCTGGCA
>SZWC01003973.1:123717-134035 GCA_023375785.1 Penium margaritaceum | reverse complement strand
AAAGCTGCGGTTTGCTTCACAACCACCATCGATTGCCATCCGAAATCTGTCCAGATCAAAGAACCTCCACATTTTTGTCCGCGTAGACAGTCGAGAAAGCCTGTCACCAAGAATTAACTCCAGTTAGACCTGTCCGTACGAAGCCTTGAATACGGCCTCGTCTGAGAACGCCACAATGATGAGCTCCTTGGTGGCCTAGAAAATATTTTATTGCACAAACATGCGACACGGAAACATGAAGTGCTCGCCATTCCCTCAGGGATTTAGTACCCGGCCAAAATAGTCCTGTAGGCATGGTGGCCTATCTCCTCCGACCAAATGAGACAACGGCCTGGGTTCAGCTTTGAGTGTCTTTGACCAGTTTCGGGATTTATTGCTGTTTGCAATGATACTCAGATCTCCATGAACGACAAAACGGCACTGATATTTTTCCATGTTTTCGGGCTGGCTGACATGGCAGCCAGAAATGAAATGGCATGAGCGGTCGCATTCGATGTTGTGACTCGACACCGTTTGTGTAACTCCAGATGTGCAAACTAACAGCAACAAGAGTGCAACCAACTTAAGAGACCGATGTGACAACGTATCAGATGACAAACATTCCCAGATTGAAATGACAGGCATGATCGACTTGGACAGTGGAACCGTACGCTTTAACAAAGAACTTCCTCGAAGCGCCATTCGGGAAATGGTAACAGCCGGCAAAAAGAAAGGGACCGTGTATTTACATTGGTGATTTAACTGCAATGAAAACATCGGGATGAAACCGCGACGAGCCACAGTAGGAGAGATTTTAGCATCGCATTGACGTAATTTTTGAAAACTACAAACAACCCTCACAGTAACGAGGTCGCTGTTTAGGACTCTTGAATAGTAGATGCAGCACAGAAATTGTTTGATTTGTTTATTGGAAACCCTTCTGCTCAGGATTGTTGTATGATCTTGGAACACAGGCATTAGAAGAGACTCCAAGAGCCAATTCAATTCAAAAAGCGTCGCCATTGTGGCTACAATCGGCATCTTTAAGCCGTTTATGTCCCCTAAAAAATCTAGCCAAGCTCTCGACACATCACAATGTGATGCACTTACGTGGCCATGAAGGATTTGCATGTGGAAATATATCAACGCCAAAAATTTATCTCAGAATCCCAAAATCGCGAAGATAGTTTCCTTGTTTGAGGTTGCAATTGAACCATGCTCAATGAAAATGTTTTAACAATCGAAAAAAAGAGTAATCTTGACTCGCCAAAATTGTGAAAAATGGTAACGGGAGCTAACATCGTTTTTTAAGTTCAGCACAGTTGATATTCTTGAGTGAATTTCCTCCATCGCTCTTCTTTTGGGAATGCCACGACAAATTTTGTAGGTACCCTGTTGATGCAATCGGGAACTTTTAGTGATGTGGGCATCTAGGAGGAAAGGTAGCTCGTTATAGTTTTTCACTTTTCCTTACGTCATGAACTTAGCAAACGTACATTTTTGCAACTACAAGAACCTATCCATTGGATAACGTGAAACAGGGCTAACAGGTTTGCCAAAAGAGGTGAGCATGGCCCTAGCATCCCACCAACTCGTGATATTAATTCTTTTTTCTCTATCCAAAGTTCCAAAAGTTTACCTAATTTATGAAAGCCCAACTCTTTCGACAAAATTAGGCATCTTGTTGATGCACACGGGATGTTTACGCGATCTCAACATCTAGATGAAAAGTCGGCTCACTACAGTGTTGTTAACACTACGGTGTTGTTACTTTCCTTACATCATGAACCTCGCAAATGTAGGTTCTTCTAGATATAGCCACTTTCCCACCAGATTACATGGAACAAGGCTCACAAGCTCGGCGTAAGAGACGTGGATAGCTCATGTATCTTCCCAACTCGTGATACCAATTGTTTTTTATCTTGCCATATTTCCTACTCTTTCCGTCGCTATATTTCATACTGTAGCATTTCTTTACCATTTCCCACATGAATAAAGAAAACGAGCAAGGTATCATTCTATAGTTAAAATTCAAGCAGTGACAAATAAAAAAAAATTTACCCTGTTTGAGTCAAAGCTTCAAAATCAAATGTCACGATACTCCTTTCTGAAACAAGTTTTCTTCTCACTCGCAATTATCACATCACACAAAAAATCCTTGTCGCTCGATGGAATATTTGCAAACATCACAATGCCTACAGAAGATGACTATACAATGGAAATATGTGTCGGCCAGAAACATTTATCTAACTCTACCGAAGCATGGACGACAAACAAATGTACCATTTTTTCTGTTAAATGGTAGAAATTTCAATGAAATTGCTTCCATCACCATATAGATATTGGCCCTTCATTGACATCAACACGGTGGCTTACTTTTCTTACGATGAAATGAGGAAAAGTCTTGTTTCCTCGTAAAAACTCCTAGAAGTGACCTCTCAAACCACATTTTTCAATTTTTATGAAAGATTCAAAAACATACTCACGGTGCTCTTTTCTACAGACAATGGCTTTTATGATATGCGGTTCTCCCAACATCACCGGGAAAATCCTCGTAGCTCAATGGAAAATCGCAAAAATGGCTAGGGAGAGATGGAGATATCCAAACAATGAAAATCTATCTAGCAATTATTGTGACGGAATAACCTCCATCACCATCCTTATGTTGGCCCCTCAAGGACGTCAACACGTTTCCTTAGGTCAAACAAATTTATTTCATCTTTGACTGCAAGAATGAGGTTGACTTGGAATTAGATCGTGGTAATCTATGGATTAAGGATCTTTATGTTTTGGACAATCATTCAACTGCTTAGTACAGAGCTGAAACACATTTCATCTATTTCTTCCTTATTAAAACAGGGCAGCTAAAGTCGTTAATAATTTTTTACAATTTTTAAACACATTAGAGAAAATTTAAAATTTAAAATGTAACATTTCAAAATAATTTATTATTTATTTGCGTTTCAATATCGAAAATGAAAATTTTCAATTCATACCAATGATTTTTCCTCTACATGTACAAATGCAAAACTCACCGGTCCAAGCCTCAAGTAGTGGGGAATAGTATATAGCATTGAAATTTCGTGGCATCACTCTGTTGAGTGTGTAATGCGTTTTCACCTACCCAATTTTGTATTCATTGGATATGGAAATATAAATCATATGTTCCACGTTCTAATGCAATGAAAAAATGCATCCAATGTGGTTCCTTGTAATTAAGTATGTTGTTTATGGCATCGATGTCTGGCAACCCTCACGACTCTGATTCTAGGATTCAAAGAGAAATATTGAAACCTGTAAAGAAAAGGTTGTAGCGTTTAATTGTGGAGTGAGGGGATGTTTCAGAATCAGGGGAGAAGTGGAGTATTTTGCAAACTAAATATCCGGTTCTCTTTGTTCATTGGTGAGATGCCTGCCGCCAAGGTATGTGATGGGAATAAGACATGCAAGACTCTGAAAAAATAATTTCGTAGCCATCAGCCAATTTTCAAGTCCGAACCTGTGTGGGGAAATGTAAAAGAAGCTAGTGAAAATGGTGGAAGTGAATGTGCTAATAACAATACTTTTCAATGACACAATTCAAAATGTCACCGTTATCAAGGCTTATAACGTGGATATACCCTTATACTTCTTTCTTCAACCTGTTATTGTCATTTTATCATCATCGTATGGCACATCATTAAATCAGGTGCCCAATATGGGTTGGTATGGCTTCACGCACATACGAATCATCCATTTCGCAGTCATGCAGCACTACACCATCACTAAGGTGATTGGATTGAACAATGCGGCAAGTGACTTCGTGCATGCTACATCACCTCATCCGTTTGCACCTCTGGAAATGATAAAGGAGGGAATAAAATTTCGCATGTTCAGGGTCATCATGGTAGGCAACCCTTCTTTTCCAACCACGCCAAACAAAGGCATGAGACCATCCGTACATGTAGTTTGATACGAGAGAAATTGACCCCCTCTTTCACACCCTACTCAGCAAGCACATCGTGGACATGTAAAAGATGCACACAGTTAACATCTAAATAAGATTTAATGAGTGTGCCCTGTTCACGTTCGTACTGCCGACAACTCTAAGAATTTGAGGTGATTTGGAGCCAATGCTTCGCGACATCAACAACGTGGAAGCTTCTTGCCAACTATGAGTAAGGAGAACTATGTGCGAACTTTCATATCCACATGTACCAGATCAAGTTCCACATGTTGGTGAAGGAGTACAACACCAAGGTTCACCCCGTTCCTGAAACACGCTTTACATATGCATTGAAGTGAAGCGCAGAGATGAAGGTGTTGGGTTAGGAATAAAAACACCAGGGTACGGCTCTCCTAGCGAGCTCCTTCAAGTATCATGTTCTTATCTCTTTAGGATGAAAGCAAGGTACATACAAAATCAATGTAAAATCACTGTGACATAGCCAAGCCATATCATGCCTTGACTTTTTTGACACAGTTTGCAATAACAATTTGTGTGCTACTCATATAGCAACAAATATGTACCAAATAAATGAATTATCATGTGTTATGGTGGTGCCCTCTAGATTTCAAATATCGAATAATTTCTTCAAGTTTTTCCATTTCCATAAATCTTGTGAGATCCTTGGTCTTTTGCAAGTCTTTGCCACTTTGATTTTGTAAATGATACACCTTCGTCAATCATTTCCCTATGCATGTTGTACACATAACCAGTGTATCATGGTATGGCTCAATGACCTTAATGGGTGTAAAACACGCATGAACTTTGTCCACAACCATGGTTAATCATCAATGACCAATAAACAATGTATTTGTGCCATGATGTGTGTGTGTTCCACATAGTTGACATGTGTGGTGGCATCATACATCATGCATGTTGTGCCGAAATCAACATGTGCGAGGAAATGCAATGGGTCATTTAAAGAATAGTTTTTGACCCATCATAAAGTTATGCATACCATAAAAATTTGTCCATGGATGGCTTTGCATCTCTATACACACATGTCATGGGTATGGTCGAAGCTAAAAGAAAAAAATCTTTCCAAGCTCATGCTCACTCTTTGAAACATTTAACAATTTTCCTGGAACAACGTCCTCTTTTTGTTGTCAATAGACTCACCAAACGATGACACGTTTGGCTAGTGATTCAAGAACACACTCACAAAACCTAGATTAAGTGTTTGGAATCATCGATGCCTAACTTCCATCGATTGTTCAACCACTTGGGATGCGAGATCTCATCACACCCTTCAACCACTTGGGATGCGAGATCATACGAGTGTAAAAGCTCTCAAGGTATTTCCCAAGAAGTTAACCGCATGCTTTCAACAATCTGTGAATGATTTTGTATATATAAATTAGCTAAAAATGAACAATACACATCTTTTTGTGAATTTGGATGGAAACAAATCATAACCTACCATATATTTTATGGTGGTGTGCCTTTGGTACCTATTACTTTTTACGTATAGTATAGCCACCATTGGTATAAATGGTAAGTTCAATACTTAACACGAGTGGTGCATTGAAAACTTTCCGCTTTGACAGATTCGGTACTTGTATCAAATGTTATATGAAAACCGTACAAGAAGTGAGATCCATGCTCTTACCAAGTGAGAATTTGGTACACGTAGTGCATTTACAATCATGGTTTTTGTGAATTGTGCAACTTGCATACTGTTAAGGTAATTGCCACATCTGTTATACAATCATCACCCATGCTAAGTATTCTTATGGATGCTTGTGTCATTTGAATTGATAAATTGAGGGTCTTTGGCCCTCAATCCATCCCATCCAACCATCTTTGTTTAAGC
Source organism: Penium margaritaceum (assembly GCA_023375785.1). Classification (NCBI taxonomy): domain Eukaryota; kingdom Viridiplantae; phylum Streptophyta; class Zygnematophyceae; order Desmidiales; family Peniaceae; genus Penium; species Penium margaritaceum. The sequence goes on along the minus strand of SZWC01003973.1, from coordinate 128,258 downwards.
CACATGGAGAGGCCGGCTTGCACCACACTTCAAACCTAAGATTATGCTTACATTGACTGTGACATAAGTTTTCAAGCCTTGACACTCTTTTTGGAACGATCTGCACCTGTTTTGGTTGCACATAATTCACTTGAATGCAGAGTTGAAATGGCATGTTTCTCATGTGTGTGATAGCAGCTTAGAAATCCAATGCATGAAACAAAGGGTGCATTTTACACGTGTAAATTCAGAAAGTTGTCTTGATGTACAACTTGTGGTATAGTTTCCATTTGTAAATCATAGAGAATATAGACTTTTGAATGATAATATCTTTTGGTGCATGTGTGGTCACAATAAACATTTTTTAATTCCATCCGAATCTCTTTATTATTACTATCCACAAAATGAATGAAAATCAATGAAATTTAGTCCTTTATCCTGTGATACAGTAACCCAAACCTTCAATGTGCTTCTATTATTTGAGTGACTCAAAATATTCTTGAATTCATAGAGAACTACTATTTCTCCTTCTTTCTTATTTGAATTCTTACAATGTTGTTAGAAATTTTGATTCTAAACAACTGATGTGGCAAAAGTAAGTTTTTGGATCATGTTTATTCCAAAATCTTCTTGAGCTTCGTCCACGCTTCAAACTAGTTCTTACCCAAATACTAGTTAAAAAATGGATATTATACCAAGGACATGTCCTCTGATTTGTGTGGAACAAACGAGGTCCAAAACAGAGGATTTCTCAATCAGATCTAACACATTTTTGTCTAAGACCCGGTCCCTTCTTTGGCTACATCCAAACCCTCTCGCTACCAACAGTACCACTTGCTCACATCTTGAAGGCAAGAAAGTCGGATAAAGCCCTATTGACATGTCTACCGGGCCATGGCCTGTGATGTTGAAAGTATGCTTGCCTCCTTTTCCAGTAGTCCCTATTCATTGTGAGAGGAGAATTAGGAAGGGACACCTCCTTGCCTGTCCCTTGTACCGTCGGCCCATGTCATAAGGTGGAGAGGGAAGGACACCTCCTCTCCTCCCTCTTAGTCTATTTCTCCTTTTAAGAAGGGGGAGAGGGAGGAATGCCTCTCAGCCTTCTCCCATGGGCCATCAACCACATAATGGCGAGGAAAGGGAAGAAATCCTCTCTCCTCACCCATGAGCCAATGGCCAGCACAAGAGGGGAAGAGGGAGAGATGTCACCTCTTGTCTCCCATCATACGATGGCCTTCTAGATGGGGGAGAGGGGAAGACGCACCCCCCTTCCACATGGGGTTCTTTCCTTAAAGAAATGAGAAGAAGGGAGGTAAGCCTCCTCTTCTTCTTCATGGACTATTTGGCCTTGTGTGAGGGAGGCGGAGGGGGAGATGTCCCGTCTCCTCCCCAATGGGCCATTGGCTCTCAACATAGGGAGGGAGGGGGAGACACCCCATAGCCTACCCAAAGTTGACTTAGGTACTTCAAATAATGTTAGAATGTTTTGGAAAACAGATCACCATTATAGCTTGGATCATGAACATCAATCTCAAGATCGAGGGATACCGAAAACGTTAATTTTTTGGCAAAGTGTACAAATATCACCAAGTCCATAAAATACTTTTTACTTGTGATTTCCAAAAACCAAAGAAAAACTCATAACAACCATTATTCTTCACTCCATGTCCATCATATTCGATACAACTTATTTTGGCTTATTAATCCAAAGATCTGTTGCACCACTTTTGCCTTTGTCCCTAAAATTGCAATGTTTCACCTTAGCAATGCACATTACATCCAAAAATACAAATGTGTACTCAAGTATTGAAAACTCGACCTAAGAATTGAGAATTAATATTCTAACTTCACATTGCATGATTCACCTGAGCATTAGACTTTAAACCTAAGCATTTTTACATTGCAAATACGTGATGGAAAATTCTTTATTGAAGTCATTTGTCAAATATTCAGAAGGAGAAGGAAATATCACATGGCCTGAGTATATTCAAGGTAATGTGATAATGATACTCCTTGATAGATAGAAAAAGTAATGTGGCGGGTAAGTGATGGCACATGCAAGAAAAGGAAGAAGAACGTGCAAAGGAACAAACGAGTAACGAGAACAAGATAACACGAGTCCAACAATGCCTCATATGTTACACATGCAACCCACCTGTGTTTCTTTCAACATTGAGTACCTAAAAAATCAGCTCCACCACGTCCTTGAGCTACTTAAAAGTTAGCCAAAATGAGCTATGCCTCACTTCATTCTTAGGACCCTTGTACCTGCTGTCCCATTAAGTACCTAATAACTACCACTAGTCAGGGATTCCAACACTCTTTCTACCATGGTGAACACAAAGGAAAGCGGTTGTTACATCGAGGAACAAGGACCTTCGTGACTGTATTAAACTTCAGCCATGACCAAGGCATGTCATTATCCTTAATACTGACAAAGGTTTCCCACACCATGCAATACACCAGCCCCCATGCACACTTCATTAATAGGTTAATGCTGTGGATACAAGCTTTCTCGTCACCAAAGGCTCGCTTAATGGTCATCAATGATTGAGAATACCTTCAACAACCCCACTTAAAAATGGCTGCGTAGATGATGTTGGCCATTTACTTTGCATCCTTGGTCATGCCACAGATGTCTCTAATATATTTTTGGACAAAGCCCTTCATACGAACCTCCATAAAGTTATAGACTAGGCAGACCAGCTAGTTACTCCAATCATTCATGCTAAGTCTGGTTCCATGGATGTTCCAAGCGTACTTGAGTGGGACTTCCAGCTATGCTACGCCTCCTTCCAAATCGAGCAGTAGATTTTTGACAAGTGTAGTCCTACTTGGGAGGAAAAAATGTTTGTTTTCTTTTGTGTAGCTTTCATGGCGTCCTTGATGCACAACTTTCTTCATAATGATATTGGGAGGCAGAGATGGCCTACAAGTTGGTTGTCCAGAGTTAACACTTCTCGTTTGCCTTGTACTCTTCAATCTAGTCGAATGTATTCTCCCTAAAATATGATGCCTTAACGACACCAGACAGGGATACTTGTCCTTCTAAAAGGGTAGATGGAGAGGGGGAAAAAGCTTGTTAATAATGTTGTTCTAGCGGATGTTGTTGCTAGTGACTCTGCCATCACTCTTGTTGTTACTCATTCTCCTCACAGTCTTGGTGTAATGTGTATCCCTCAACTTCAATCTCGTCTTCTTTGTTTAATGTATCCCATAATTTCACCTATTGCACACATATAAAAAAGAAATTTCCCACCCGCAGCACATTCCATTGGATTGTTATTTTTTCGTTTCCATCTGACAAGAGGTGGGAATGCACACTCTTCACCCAAAGCATCTTGTGCAGTTGGGGGTGGTTAAAGGGATATCTTTATATGGCCGTTGGAACTTGACAAATAAGCTTAAGTTCATCTTGGTATAACTATCCAGCAAAACTAGCTTTCTAAGTGGATGTTCGACATTGCTGAAAAAGTGGTGAAAATTCATTTCTTAGAAATTCTCTGCGGAGACAACGGTGGTCGAAAGGAATCCAACAGTTGGCCGTTGGAAGGTGTAATATACACCTATTTTCTTAGGAACAGGCAATTTTTTACATTAAGGTGGCTCGCAAGCAATGAGCATATGAGGCTATGTTGGCTAACTCGTGTCAAGATCAAGTGTCCCAACCTGACGGGCTAAAAGTCCCTGTTTGGTGATTTTCACTTCATATCATTGAGAATCGAAACGATGTCATAAAGGAGGGGAGGAGGGGGTCATTACGGAGACATAACAAAAGATGAGGGCTCAAGCAACATGCTTAAAAAAGTTGGTAGGATTTTTCATGTGTGGGAATTCAGACTCATTCACAACCTATGATGTTGTAGCACCATGACTAAATACAAAGCTAGGACATTCCATCTTCGAACCATTGGTGGATATCATGCATGCATGGAGATGTGGCTGGGTAGAATTACTTAACATCCGCACAAGTAATCCGAGGCCATGCATGCACACAAAATATTCATTAATGTTTTTTATGTTGGTCCTAAAAATGTGTGAGACCATGCCTTTTCAAATATCCTCCAGGCCCACAAAGGGTATAGGGTGGAAACCAACTGTCACACACCCCCCATATCCACATGGATGTTACATCAATGTGCACCATAATACCATTGCCGTCGTAGATGCTTCATAATGGAGGTGAAGTTCAATATTCTCGTACCTAACTGGTTGTCGGCCAATGTGCATGGGTAGAGGAAAAGGTAAAATCCCCCTCTTAACTCTTTAGGAGCCCTTTCCAAAAGGAAGTGAGAAGGATTACCCCCCTCCTTCTGAATCCATCACCGTTATGGGAAGAGTGAGGAGGTCGTTGACACCTATGACATAAATTTTCTTCTCCCGGTTACATTGTCAATCTGTTATGGCTTGCTATAGCTTGGCTTTCAAGAGCTCTCGAATTTGACCTCCCTCTCCCATTTACGCTAGTCGAGCAGTGTTGGCTATCGGCCATGAGCCATCTGCCATATTGAACCATGTTTTTTTCCACTTTTATGGGGAAGTACTAATGTCAACCTAAGCTT
>SZWC01003973.1:109589-123641 GCA_023375785.1 Penium margaritaceum | reverse complement strand
TGCTATAGCTTGGCTTTCAAGAGCTCTCGAATTTGACCTCCCTCTCCCATTTACGCTAGTCGAGCAGTGTTGGCTATCGGCCATGAGCCATCTGCCATATTGAACCATGTTTTTTTCCACTTTTATGGGGAAGTACTAATGTCAACCTAAGCTTAGGATTAATCATACAAGCTAGTTGATAATGGGGAGCATTATGTCTTATACGGGAAGCAGACTTCTTAATCACAATTAACGAAAAAAGGGAAACTTATTAGACTGATTGAATAGATTATCAAAACACATTTTAGACATGAAATAGGTATTGAGGCTATGATGCTAATGCTACAACTATAAACTTGTTGGTGACTTTTTTTGGAACAAAAATGTGGGGGTAGAGAATTTTTCTCCTACCAGAGGGAGAAGAACCACATGGTTTCCTTAGCCATTATGGCCAATGCAAAATATGGCACAAATGGACAAATCCATTATATCATTCCACATGGTATTGCCACATGTAAAAATTGTCCTTGTGCCTAGCAAGGAGTAAAGGTGGAATGATAAATTCCCATTGTGGCATTTTTTTCCGTCAAATTAGGTAGTATCAAACTAGAATGCAACCTGATTTTTGCCCCCTTCAACATGAGCCTCCACGCTATGATGTACATGGTACATTTTCAAAGAAAATTTAACCTCCTATTTTTCACTTTAAGGAGAGAAGACATCTAACCAAGTGGAGATTCGGAGTCACCATCATATATGACATCTGTGTGAGTTCCTAGTGTACTGGAAAGGGTATCTCACTTAGCACACTTCACAAGAACCTAAAGACTACCTAAAAAATAAAAATATTTAATATTTTTCTCCATTAAACATTACACATTTAACTGTGGGCCGGCCAATACAATAATGTACCCTTCATAATTACCCTACCTAGTTTGCTCTTTCCCTTTTTGGGTTTTGGGAGGGTGTTGTTATGATTTTTAGGTTCACGAATATTGCTCCGCAAGAATTCAATTTTAAATATTATCATAGGTCTATAAAATAAAAAACAAAAGAAGGAGGAGGAGGAGGACCACGCAAGCAAGTATGAATACAGATTAAGAAGAAAGTAAGGGGTAAGGGATAAAGCAAAAAAAAAAACAAGTGAGCTAGTGATCCAGTGGTATGGGGAATACGCCACATTCTTTCTTCGTTTGTGTCTTTCCCCCCGGTGTTCCATTCTCAATAGTGAGTGGCGTGTTGGGAGCATTGTCGGTAGATGCAAATTCACATACATTTGACAAGAAATTTTGATTTTGCAATGTCAAAGTGGCTTTGACCACAATAAACAATTATTTGTTCCAACTCTATGCATTGAGGGGCAGTCATGCAAGTGTGCCTCTGGCAATGCAAGCCATTAACTGATGTAGGACAATTGGTGGAATGCATTCAAACATCTATGGCATGTGGTGCAAAATTACCAGGCCCAAAAGCAAATGGCTAATGGTACGAATTCCTTGCACGTTTTAGAAGTTGTGAATAGACACACGTGAAATTGGCAAGCCTCTATTAATAATAGGTTACAAGGGCACAAGCTAGGGCCAGGAATATCTAATTCTAAAGTTAAAATAATATGTTATTTTCATTATGAATTGACAATTATTTTTATCTTTGGCTCTAGATTGTACCTAATGCTTGATTTTTTCTACAGTATAATCCCTTGGGAATGTTAGATCATTTGAGAGCACACATTTTCACAACTGGTGAGATGTCATCAGAGGTTGCGGGAAGAAGGAATGAAAGATTGAATATATCAGATAATGTGGGCCATAGAACCAAAGATAAGTACAATATCATGAATGGGCAAGATTCAAATTGGAAGGATGTGAGCATGTTAGGTATAATCTTGTAACATTGTGAAAATTGCATGTATGGTAGTCTTATGAATTTGAAAAATTAGTCAATACTATTATTTATCCAAAAAGCTTTGATAAATCTTGTTCAATGAGAAACATGTTTCTAAGGTGGTTATTTTCTGAATTTGTACCTTGTTTGATATCATATAGTATCAATGAGAAACATGTTGCTAAGGATAAGACGTGTTCTCCAATTATTTTTTTCTTGCACAAAGGTTACAAATCAAGATCGTATAGCAGGGATAAATGAAGTATTATTATTAAAGGCTACCCTAGTGACTAGCTTTCGTGATATTGTTCACCCAATAGTAGGATAAGCATATTTTTTGAAAACCTTTCATATCGTTGCTTTTTTTGGGTTCTGAGTTTAGTGTGTAGGATGTAGAACCACAATATGCTTGTGCTTCAAACCCATGAATTTCCATTTCGATCTTGATTCCCGCATGTGAAATTGTGCATGATAAATGTTTTCATGTGATAGGTATTGCCCTCATTTTTTAATCTGTAGTCTGTACATGTTGTTGCTTTGTTCCTAACTAAGCTAGGCTGCCGAAATAGTGCACCTGGGGCTGATTAGGTTTGCTTCTTTCGTTTTGCACATGATGAATTTGAGAGGGCCGATATCAATGGCGCAAGGCAAGTGGAAGGGGGTTAGCGATGTGCTTCCGACATCATGCATGATTAGGACATGATAACCTCTATAAACTCCACGAGCATGTGAGAACCAAATAAGAATGGGTTAAAATTAAATGACCATTGCTGCTGTTTCTTTGCATCACCAAGGTTGTCATGTACAATAGTTTTGTGAACCTTTCAAGCTTTCTCAGGGCATGCTATCCCTGTTCATCAAACTTGCTTTTTTGGCATGTCCATGCAGTCATGGCCTTTGCCCGTTTAAAGCATGAATACTTGCCCGCAGCCAGAACAGAACGAAGCCTTCGCTGTCTAGGTTCAGGGAGACAACAGACTCCCTGGACACTCCTCAAGTGGCCAGCTGTGATCGGGCGTGTCTGTTCTTGGTGAAGTATGCCGCTTCACAGAGAAACATGTGTCATTACTGCGTCGAATCCTTGTAGGAATGGCCCCTACCGTTATCTCATCTGGTCCACAGTTGTCCACAGTCAAAGAATGCAAAAAGTTCAATGGATGCCCTGCAGATCTTGAAAAAGTGATGAAAGACGATCGTTTTCTCCACACTCACACCATCTTGCCGCGTCAGGTTTGCTCGTCCATCCCAAAGCAAACGAATCAAACCATTTCACATTCGTTTGGGCAAAAAGAACTGAACCATCGATATCCAATACCTTCAGCCCAGGACCGAGGTACCACATGCCGGATTCCCTTCGCGTCGATCTGCGCTTAGTCGGCGAAAATCCTATTTCTTGCATTAATTTGTTCGCGTGCCGGCAATAATAGCCCCCTGCATGTTCCCCCAATATGATGAAAGGCTGAGGTGTGTTGCAGTGCGAAGTGAAGTTGTTGTGAAATATCTTCATTACGTCAAACTTCGGAACGGGTTTGACATTGTTTTTCAAGAGAAGTCACATTGATTCACCTGAGGCACCGCACTTGGCTCCCACACGGAAGTCTACAAAAAGGTCGCCTATGATGATTTGTGATTGTCCATTCAGAAATCCACCGCTTGCGTGGTTGTCTATTTTCCCAAGGCGCTCATCCTCCGACATAATAAAACAACCCTGAATCGGTCGGATATTTCCCGCTAACTGCGGGTACCCGAACAGGGTATACAATCTCTCTTAAAACATCTACGAGCTCTGATCATAGTGAGGGAGCGACGCTTTGACTCGAATTTGAGTGTCACTATTGGGTGGCATAGGCCTCGTTCTCCTTCACTATTTTTGGGTTACGTAGTAAACTATTGAAAATTAGTTTGTTGACCTGTTATTGGGACGGGATGAACATCATAACCCTTCTACCTATTCCGCAAGGGGGGTAGTGACAACCTAACCGGTGAAAAAATAAATGCCCTGCTCGGATAGTTAAAAATAAGACTTTCCTGCCCACTCGCTTCACCATGCTCGTTCAGCAGCATGCGCCACGGATAGAGCGAAGTGAGGTGGGGCATGTCGACCCCCCTCGCGACTCTCGATCCCGAGAGAAAATCACAATCGAGCGATGAGCTCTTTTTCTTTTACTACACGCAAACCCCCTACTTTGATTTAGGTTTTTGTATTTTTTGCGCAGGCAAAGCCCGCACAAAACATGAAACCCTACATCAAAATAGAGGATTTGCGTGTGGAAAAATAAAAACAACGAGCTCATTTCTCAATCGCGATGTAGCAAAAACACTTGTTTTGCTTTTTCTCCTATATCGCAAAACCCAAAGGTTTCACATGCAAACCTTAATCAAACCCTACCCCAAATTACATTCGGGTTTTTAGGGTTTCATTTTTGCGCAAGCTCCTATTGGGATCCACAATAACGAAGCCTTGCGGGTTCCCTTCAAACTCATAGAGAGCCTCGGACCCCCCTTGCAAACCATACGCCACCCCCTCCCCCCACGAACATTCACAAACCCCTCAAATGAGGGGCTTGTTAATGCTCAAGGAAATCGATGACAACAACATATCGACCCTACATCGCATGTAAGGTCCACATGCTGCGCTTTCTCTCTTTTTGCGCATAAATTGTTTATATTCTCAGGCCAGTGGGTAGGGAAGTTTTGTTCTTCCGAACGTCGGATGAGATGTTCATATTCTTCCGATCGCCGAGTATGGCATACACACACTTGAATTTCGTGGGTCATCCCTACATGTACTGTGATCATTACTGGAATTTTGATCTGTGATCATTACTTTGTGTCTCTGTAGGACACATGAGATAAAACTAAGAATATTGCACAAGGTTGAATTTCTAAGCCATACTAATTTTTATTCGCTCACTTGCTCCTATGTGGTCAACGAGACAAACTCATTTGACCACAGCAGTCTCCGGACAAGAGATGACCTATAAAGGAACCATCTTGTACACACTCCAAGATTACAACTCACCCAAATCTAAAGTCTTGAATGTATGTGCTAAAGAAGGAGGAAATATTGTGGGAGATTCAATAATACCGAAAGGTGTGTAACAAGAAGTATTAGCTATATTTAAATTACAATTGGTGGTCATTGAAAAAGTCACAACGGAACATAAGTATATTAAGGAAAATATTACATATTATGAATATGTTTGATACTGTTGAATCCAATTACACTCATAGAAAGTCATAGATGGATGCATGTAAATGTACACAGACATGAACACAGTAAGGATATGATGAATGCGCGAAACATAATCCATGGAAATTGAGCAATTGGGAAAATGAGTAGAATACAAGAAACGTTTCCTTATATCTAATTTCAATTTTTATTTAATATTATTTTAAAAAATCTCTTTTGGTGAACATCACATTTGGAAGTACACTGAAAAGAAGACAAAGATACAAATAGGCTACAAATTGAATGTTAGAGTTTTACAAGATTTTCCCTAAATTTTTATTCACAATTTTCTTTACTTCCCCTTTGAACCAGATATGCATACGTTACTCCGTAACCTGGTGCAACTAAGTGCAACATTAGAGCCTTGTTTGTTATTGTTGTCACTTTGAGCCAAGTTTCCAGCGTTTGTGGGGTTTTTTCTTGTTTTTCTTGTTGTTTTTGTTGTTTTTGTTGTCATTGTTGTTGTTGTTGTTGTTTTTGTTGTTGTTGTTGTTGTTGTTGTTGTTGTTGATGTTGTTGTTGTTGTTGTTGTTGTTGTTGTTGTTGTTTTTTTTTTTTATTATTATTGTTGTTGTTGTTGTTGTACTTGTTGTTGTTGTTGTTGTACTTGTTGTTGTTGTTGTTGTACTTGTTGTTGTTGTTGTTGTACTTGTTGTTGTTGTTGTTGTACTTGTTGTTGTTGTTGTTGTACTTGTTGTTGTTGTTGTTGTACTTGTTGTTGTTGTTGTTGTACTTGTTGTTGTTGTTGTTGTACTTGTTGTTGTTGTTGTTGTCGTTGTTGTTGTTGTTGTTGCTTCTGTTGTTGTTGTTGTGTTGATGTTTTTGTTGTTGTTGTTTCTGCTGCTGCTGTTGTTGTTGTTGTTTTTGTTGTTGTTGTTGTTGTTGTTGTTGTTGTTGTTGTTGTTGTTGTTGTTGTTGTTGTTGTTGTTGTTATTGTTGCGGTGTAGCTTTCCACTTACCTTTTTTGGGTGTCTTGCCGTGACTTTTTGAAACCTTCTTGACCATTTTTAGCATACACTGCTTTCAAACCAATGACCTTGCCATTGGTGTCCGCTTGGAAGTATTGCACACGAGATGTATTGTGTGTGTTCCCATTTACCAAATCCATGATGCCCATCACCGACGAAGCCAAATCGCAGTGGACTTCTCCATTATAAAGCTAGAAATTTCATTTGTATAATTTTAGGTGGATCAGGCAGAACAAAACGTGTTGCATTTTCCGAAATCGAATGATTTGTGCATTTTTCACAACACAAAATCTGGCCTAAGCCAGATTTCATCTGGCGTGACCACGATCAACAAGCCGTAGTAGGTTTAGACCCACATCAATGATAAAAAGGGCCAAATAAGAGGTCATAATGATTTCATTCACATTATGTGTCTTTGCGCAAAGCTATATCCCATGAAAAAATTGATCATCTAGCAAAGAGCCTCCATATCATCTTTGGAAATTGGTAAGTTCTGACTTCACCAATGATTATTTACAGGTGTGAAGGGTTTTGGGAGACTAAACTACACCTTTGCTGAAAAACGAACCTCCGAGGTCTTAGTAAAGATGGACTTGGGCGATGCTCGGGCCTTAGTGAAACCCACAACCTATAATTACAATGTCGGGTGACCCTGCACATAGCTAAGACGGGTCCGTGGCCTGTTGGCGACTTAACGAGATGTATTAAGGATCACAGACCCTCAATCAGCTTGCTTTTGTCCTAGTGGGCCAAGCTTCTTGCTCAATTTGTTACACCAGTTATTACGAGGGGATTTTCCACAACTATTCATTTTTGAAAATTTTAATGAAATTATCAAAATATTGGTAGTTAATAGATAATGTGAAGTATAAGAAATGTATAAGCAGATTGTTCAAACCTGGGCGAGGTATGACGGTGCGTTAATATCTTGTATTTTTTGGGTTAAATGATAGGATGAATACATCAGAGTTGCGTGGTTTTTGCCTTAGCTAGACTCAAACTTACGAGTTTAATTTACAAGGGTAGGTGCTTGTTTTGCACATTTGTTTACATAGAATCTGGAAATCTGATCCTGATGTGTGGTTCTTGCCTTATACCAGGCCAAATACCTGTTTTTATGTTCCTTACGTACACAATTTCCTAAGCTCCGTGCTTGGGGATTTTTGTCAATAAATTCATGGCGCATCACATATTAACGTCTAGGTTTGAATGCTGATCAATGGACATTATTTTGCCTACCTTTCTTGACATTCAATGTTCAGTTCCAAAAGGTTGTAAAAATTTCAACTAATTTCACGATGCGTTGACATGTCTATTACAAACAGTAATTCAACTGACATCTTGACAACATTGTGCTTTAAGAAGACATGCCTCAATGTTATCAAAAGCCTTGAATTCTTCAATGGAATTTCTCACATTGACCATACATAACGCAACGTTGCACGTGTCGCTCAACTCGAGCAACATTTGCAATGTGCCAACGCGTCATTATTGTCTTTGTTATATTTATGTGCTCGATAATTATGAGATATTTCATCAAAGTACACTTATTAATCATCATAAGTTACATTTTTGTCCTATATAGCCTTCTACTCCATGCCTCATCCTTGTGAACCATCCATGTTTTTCTTGGTGTAACATTTGGTATTAGAGCTCAAAGGCACATTGAATTTACTACAAGGCACTAATCTTGCACAATTCTACAACACATCTTTACCGTCGATAACTTAATGATGAATACAAATAGAATGAGCACATTTGACCATGAGCAACAGTAATCGGCACAGACATTATTGATGGAGGATCATAAGCACATAGTCCTCGAATCTCTCCGTGCAAAGCAGGCAGAATTGAAAGGCTTCACTATAAATGGTGCAAATTTGATGACTTTGATGGCCTTGGTCTAAAAAAATCCTTTGCCTTTGTCATTGTCCATTGGGTGGACACTTGGCACGATGGGAGCCATCAGCCAACAAGATTGCATTAATTTAAACCTGTACCAGAAATTAGTAAATATCAAGACCCTGAATAACCATCTTTTCCACAAACTCATTGTGATGATGGAGGATCTTTGGAACAGACGAGTACATGAGGTAGTGCTCACGGAGAGTAACAATCAACTCTTGAGTGAAACTCAAATCTAACCGGCACTTTCAGAACTACTTGATTGTCGAAATGAAAAAGATACGATGGTCTAGATGTTTCTTACGAGTTTGGAGGTGTACTTCATCTCAACTGGAGTTCAGAGCAACAAGAGAAAAATGACCTCACAATCTCACTTCAATGTGGAATGACACTAAAGTGGTGATGTGATCAAAAGACCATCCGACAAGACTAGCGAATTTGGATCAACAGCTCATGCGACAACTCTCACATCGTCTATTGCATATTTTTTTCTCTCAAGTAGATGAATCCGACGTGGTACAATTCCTCTACTTGAACAAGGAGTTGGATCACGTTTGTGCATACCAGCCTTGCCCACTTAAGAAAGCTGAATAAAACGTCCGACAAATGGTACAAGCTTCATCGCTTGTGTCAATAGTCTAGCATGGTAGGGTATGTACAGTGGTTATGCAAAATCATCATTAAGAGTGACATCACTAAAGATGAACTATGTTTCCACTAAAACAAGCAAAACATGATGAGAAATTACAATGACCGACATCCAAGATGACCTACCGATGATTTAGTAGCTGATTGGACCAACAATGCAAACTACAATGCTTGAATGTAGGAATATAAGAGCTAGCGACCTAAAGGCCCAAATCCATATTATGAAGGTGAAGACTTGCAACCGGCCAAAACCTCGTCTCCGATGGAGATCACCGTTGTTGATCAACGTAATCAACGAAAATGGTGGACTTGAAAAAAAGATGGGTCACATCTCATGTAACTCCCGTAAGCGGCAACAATAGAAAAAAAAGGGGATAAGACATAGAGATAGAATGAGGAGTCAAGACATGACAAAGGATAGGAGTAGACCGAAAACATCTTTTTTGGTCAGGAGATTATGCACAGACCAACAACTCATCTGAACGGCTCTCAAAATCGCAGCAGTGATTCCTAAAATAACAAAATTGGATGAGGAATACGAGGATAACCAACCAAAAACATTGCTAAAAGTACAACCAGGGGTGGTAAAAGTCATAGAACAGTACCAAAATTACTGGATGGAGGATCTTCTCATAGCTTTGTAACCAATGAAATGGTTTGGAAGATGGGTTTGCACACAAAACAAGAATATTTTTAAGGAAAATTTGTCGACAGACGATTACAGACATGACTACTTTGTAAACCACATTGACAAGAAATTGGAGATCCTCATGACGTAACGATCTCAAGGATTTTTCTACTGATCAACCACAAAATTATCCTCGAACAAGATTTTTGTTATCGGCATAATTCAGAAGTAGAATCGAGCAGAAACATAGTCTTCTTCAACATTAATGGCAACAATTGACACCTACTTGTGATCAAGTGAACCACCATGCAACACAGGTACAGGAAACAACAAAGGAGTATAGTTATTACTTCAATTACTTGAGCAAGGGATGGAGGAGGTGAGAGTGTGGGAAGATCCACACAGTGCACACACCATGGATAACAACTCGTGGTAGGTAGAAGCAACAACAGTTACTAGGCGTGGGTCTAGGAGTGAGAGTTATGCACACCGGTGAGCATTGCTCTCAGTTGTGTGTGTCGAGCCTGACCTCTTGTTATATATCAAGGGTAGTTATTAACCAAGGCAAAGAATACATCTTGCTAGGTGGTATCCTAAGGAGCAGCACCCAATTGAAGGAATGAGACTTCTCCATAAACCCACTAGAAATTTTGGCGATAGATGTAGCATCTTAAAGCCTCAAAGAGCTAGTTCTCTCCATGATCAAAACTACAAGTGAGAATCATGTGCAACACAGATCACGTGATCATAGGCCACACCTTTAGTTTGTGCTATTGTTGGAAGAGAATACGAGTGTCACTATGGATGGCTCATATCTTGTGTGACAGAGCTTCAACACAATTGCATCACTCAATTTCTGGTAAGTATGTGAAGTAGTGTGCATGTGGAGAAAGACAAGAGGGTATTATAGGTGTGATGGACCACCAACTTGACCACAAAATTAACATTCCTTCATGGTTCATAGTCACAAAATCCACATTACACAACTGCAGCCTCAACATAGAGGTGGTGAGCCCAAAGCTCTTGGGGTAATGGGGACAGGCAAGACCAACAGCAGGAACACCGTACTTGAAGGAGATTATGTTGAGTGCCTTTGTGACCGTGTGTCCATCCAAACAACCCGAATAATATCGATAGCAATGCACTCATGAAAACGTGCTACTCAACATTGATATACTTCATGCGTGAATGATGCATGCTATCATTCTCATTAATGGATTTGTGCTCTGGTTATTATAGCACATGGTGATGTAGCGAATGGGCACGCACAGTTGTATTAGGAAGGGACACAACCACACAAACTCACACGTACTTCCACGGAGTGTAACATACTCGGCCTTGCTTGAGCTCCTTGCCACACACACTTATTTACAACTTTTCAAGGAGCCAGCTATGCCTCCAATCAAGAAGATGCAGTATATACTACTACCAACATCTAGATCACGGGCCCAGTCACTATCGATGAAGCCATCAACAATGACAGAGGACTGTGCTGCAAAGTACACCCCTATGCATGGAGTGGACCGTGTATATTATACAAGACGTCATTTAGAACCAATCACCCCAAATTCATGCACTCCTCAAACAGTGTATGCCACCTCCAATCATACATGAAATATTTCCGAGAAATTTCCTTCCAATGGTTTCCAAAAAATGGAAGATGGTGAGAACCTTCCACAGCATACAGGTTGCAACATTCCCATACACACTTCTTAAGACAGAAATCTGAGCTTGTGCCATGTTCATAAGAAAGCTTCTTATCTTCCTCATTTTCCCTAGTAAATGTTTTATTTTTTTTAGGATTCCGTGGAATTTGCCATGTGTGATTTTCAATTTGAAGGATTTTAAGACATGAATTAGGAACATTCCTTTCGGCTTAGGCACCTTAACATGAAAAACAGTCAAATGAGATTGCATATGCGTTTATGTAAGAATCTAACATGATGAAATGATTTTTTTTTCGGATAGTCCACACCTTCTCAAAATCTTCTCATGCTCTGATTACTTAGATGACCTATTTTTGGTAACGAAGACGTGGAATGGACACGAGAGGACTTCATTCAACAGGCCGAGCGAGGAAGAATGGTTGATAAGGCATTACCTAGTACTCGTGCAATTTTCAACTTTTTCTTTTGGTCCCCCCCTCCAACCCCACAAATTGAACGTGGGGGGTGTATGAGAAGGTGCACGGTGGAATGTGTGCATGCACCTTTCAATTGTGCACAAGTGCACAATCACCACCTGTACAGTTCCATGAACGTTCCAATTGTGCAACAGTGTACAAATGTCTTCGAGAGGAATTGCAACAACCATGCACTCCAACATGAAATCACGCTATGCACTTTGTTGTTGGCAGGGGGGTGGGGGGTCGGGACCCCCCCCCCCCCAAGCTGAGAGGTGCATGTGGCGAGTGTACGACGAAGTGAAAAAAAACTACCATGCGAGGAAGATTCATTTGTACACTTGTGCAAGGGCTGTTGTGATGTCATCCAAGCCGCCCATGCAGAACGGTCAGTTGTCAGCACAGGGTCAACTGCGCGTGGTATTGTACATTGAAACACGGGAAGTGAGGTCGATGAGGTCATCCCCGTTCTTCTAAATTGGAAAGTACAAGAGAAAGGAATACAAATGCCGCAAATGTGAACTCCGATACGTTAGATGTAAGCATCCAACGGTTCCATAGAAATACGATAATTTGTGAGACGATGGTAGACATTTAAAGAGAGAGAATAGTTTGTGCAGTTGTCTCCCACTATCGAGGCAAGGCCATACCGGCTGAGACTTAGTTACAAAGGAGAGAAAAACATCAATAATTGATCTTTAGTTGTACCTTCTGAAACATTTTGAGACGTTCGATCGTTCTTTTGAACAGTCTGTGCTCATCGACTACAAATACGGTAGACAAATAACGGAACATAACAGGAAAACATGAACTATAAAAAAATCGATGCATTATCCATCTAAAATAGGAACTGATATCTCTTACGAGGCACCTGCCACAATCAGTGTGCGCGCAATCATTATGCGCACAACCATGAGCACATGATTGGACACGCTTCAACTAGCATGAGCAATGCAACTTTTGCGAATCTATATCTGTTCCTTTCAAGTACACAACAAACAGTATCTGGCCTTATAGCCAGATAAACGTCATTTTTCAACCTCGCGACGACTGTCTATTCATCGACGGTGCGAGTAGTGCATATCCACTCGCTCACTAGTGTGTGTTTTCGTATTTGGCCACTGGTATTTGATGTGCAATGGCTCGTGCACTCCCCACGTGCACTATCCAACTAGAGGGTTGGTGTGAATGTTGATCTCGGAACCGTCGGATCCCCCCTCCACCCCCACCACTAGAGTGTAAGTAGCAATTGCATATGGGGATGCATGATCGTCACACAATGTTTCAGATCAATCAGTACCCAAGTGCAATTGGGAACCTTCATGAATGTGTCCTCACTAGAAATGCACTTGTGCACACGTGGGCCGCATGTGCATCCAAATTATCATGCATCTTGTCATACTCTCCCTACGTAAACAGCGGGGCCACCAGTGGGGGGGAGGCGAGTACGACATGCCCATTCTGTTAAAGTAGTAAACATTTCTCTGACTACTTGCGCTAGCTAGCCTAGTTTAGTCTCATTTTCTTGTCTGTGCTGACTTCTTACGAGACGTAGGCCTCGCTGCGTCACCCCGTCTGGGTCGCACGAGACATTGTGCGCGCGGATGCCCTATGCACCCCTTATGTGGTTCGCCACACTTTAGGGCGAACGGCAGTCTGAGGAGCGAGGGCGACCCGATAGGGGTCACTCTCGCTCCCCCGTCATGCTCATTCTTTTCCAAAAACGACACTATTTTCACCTCTCGATCCCCTCTCGCGACTAAGTCACTCAGCCTCGATCCCCCCCCCCTCTGAGCTCTCGAGAGCTCTCCGCCTCACAGCCCTCGAGAGCCCCCTCCCCCTCACAGTCGAGAGCGACTGTTGGCCCCGCGGCTAACTCCCTCGACGCTCTCCCTCACAGTAGTCGAGAGTCACTCGACTCCACCCGCAACCCCTCATCTCTTGTCTCCTCCCACCTCCCCCTAGTACTACCACGTTCAACATGGCATCAAGCTACTAAAGGGCCTGTGGCCTACCCTCCTCCGGCTTC
Source organism: Penium margaritaceum (assembly GCA_023375785.1). Classification (NCBI taxonomy): domain Eukaryota; kingdom Viridiplantae; phylum Streptophyta; class Zygnematophyceae; order Desmidiales; family Peniaceae; genus Penium; species Penium margaritaceum. The sequence continues at coordinate 110,246 of SZWC01003973.1, read as the reverse complement.
CGCTTCCGCTTCCGTGCTTCCGCTTCCGTTTCCCGCCGGCGGCTGTTGTCCGCTCTTCCGCCGCTGCCACCGCCGCTTCCACTGCTGCCACCCAACTCCGTCGCCGTTGTCGCGGGTGCTGCTCGCCCCTCGTGGGCGCCTCCCGTCTTCTGGGTGGCCTCGGCCCGCTCTGGCCGTCCGCTCCCTCTCCCCACCAGGTGTGCCCCTCTCGGGGCTCCTCGTCGTTCCTCTCTCCTCCCTGCCTCCCCCCATTTTTTTTTCTTTGTCTTGTACACTCCCGCTTTCTCCTGCCTTTTTCCTGCTCTTCCATGCTCTTTCTCTCTCGCCCTTTTTTTTTCTCTTTCTGACTCTGTGTCTTGGTGGTGCTCTGCAGGTTCGTTTCCTGCTTTGTCCTTCCTGTCCCTGCCTTGGTCGCGGCCGGTTCCCCGCCCTCCTCCGCCGTCTGTCCTGCTGGCCCTTCGCCCGGCTCCCGGCCCCTGACTCTGCCCTCCGGCCTTCCGCTTGGTCCTTGGCCTGCTCCTTCGTCCCTGACTCCGACCCTTGGCCTCGGGCCCTCGTAGACTCTAGACTCTAGACTCTAGCCTCTAGGCTCTAGTACTTAGACTCTAGACTCTAGTCACCGGACTCTGGCCTCTGGCCTCTGAACTCTGGGCCTCC
>SZWC01003973.1:98317-108502 GCA_023375785.1 Penium margaritaceum | reverse complement strand
GTCCGTGGCATCCTCACGCCAAAGGAGGTTTGGAAAAAGCTTGAGTCCACTTATGCTTCCAAGTCAATCCTCATGAATATGCAGCTGCGTCGTCGCTTTCACACTGTGAAGATGGATGAGTCCGGATCCATGATTGACTACATCAACATGGTGAAGTCTCTCTCTGACCAGCTTGCTGCGATTGAGGACCCTGTCAAGGAACGTGTGCTCATGCTAACCATCCTCTCTGGTCTTCCTAGCAGCTATACTCCTCTCATTGTTGCCCTGGACCAGCGTGGCGACAAGCTCTCCCTCAATGATGTGGAGGAGAGCCTGCTGTTTGAGGAGGAGCGGCGCAAGGGAGAAGAGGGCGGAAGCGGACTGGACGTCGCTCTCATCACCAACTTTGGTCATGGGGGCGGTGCTACATCAACCAGGAGCAACGGCGGAGGAGGAAAGAAGAAGGGTAACTGCCACTACTGCAAGAAGCCGGGCCATTGGGCGCGCGAATGCCGGAAGAAGAAGGCGGACCTTGCGGCTGGAGTGGGAGCAGGAAAACAGTCCGATGCTTCCGCGAACGCCGCAGATTCGGAGAGTGGATTCGTGACAACCATCCGGGTCCTGCACGTCTCCGACATCATCGCCCTGTTCTGGATCATGGACTCGGGAGCCACGCGGCACATGACGTGTCGCCGGGAGTGGTTCGTCGTCTACACCGTCATCGAGCCTCGTCGGGTGTACATGGAGGACAACCATGTGCAAATGGCGGTTGGGGAGGGTGAGATCGTGTTTTGTGCTTCCGTTGAGGGCAAGCACGTGGAACGTCGTGTGAAGGGGGTGCTCCATGTTCCGGGGCTGGCAGCTAACCTCCTCTCTGTCTCATCTCTCATCTCCGAAGGCATGCAGGTTTGCTTTGAGAATGGTGGCTGCACCATCTCTGCCCGTGCAGGCCGTGTGCTTGCAAAAGCAAACAAGGAGGACGGTCTTTACCGCCTCTACGTGGCGTCGGAGAAGGAAGCCGACTCAGCGTTGGCGGCGAGAGAGGGAAAACACGACATCGGCCTGTGGCACCGCCGGCTCGGTCACCTCGGCTTTGGCGCCATCATCTCCATGCAGCAGATGGTCCGCGGCCTGGAGCTCAAGGGGGTGAAGCAGCCTGGTGCATCGGCTTGTGAGAGCTGCATTGAAGGAAAGCAANAACAAGGAGGACGGTCTTTACCGCCTCTACGTGGCGTCGGAGAAGGAAGCCGACTCAGCGTTGGCGGCGAGAGAGGGAAAACACGACATCGGCCTGTGGCACCGCCGGCTCGGTCACCTCGGCTTTGGCGCCATCATCTCCATGCAGCAGATGGTCCACGGCCTGGAGCTCAAGGGGGTGAAGCAGCCAGGTGCATCGGCTTGTGAGAGCTGCATTGAAGGAAAGCAATCCCGCGCTCCTTTCACGGTGGAAGGGAAGGGGGCGGCTGAGCTTCTCTCACTCGTTCACTCTGATTTGTGCGGTCCCATGCCATCACAGTCCTTGTCCGGCAAGTTGTACTTTGTCACGTTCATTGATGACAAGTCGAGGAAGACGTGGGTGTCCTTCTTGGCTGGAAAGGATGAGTGCTTTGATGCTTTCAAGGTGTGGATTGCTGCTGCAGAGAATGAGAGTGGCAGGCGGTTGAAGGTGCTTCGCACCGATGGTGGAGGAGAGTACCTCTCCAACGACTTCCGCACCTTCCTCAAGCGTCGCGGGATCAAGCACAAGGTCACCCCACCTGGAACACCGCAGCTGAACGGCGTGGCTGAACGCGCGAACCGCACACTTATGGAGCGTGTTCGCAGCATGCTCCAAGACGCGGAGCTCCCGCCAACCTTCTGGGCGGAAGTGGTCAACACTGCCGTGTACCTTTAAAACCGGAGTCCCACGCGCGCCGTGCCGCTGATGACACCGGAGGAGGCGTGGACGGGACGCAAGCCAACTGTGTCTCACCTGAAAGTCTTCGGGTGTGGCGCATTCGTGCACGTGCCTACCGGCAGCCGTAACAAGCTGGACGCAAAGTCGGTGAAGGCCGCCTTCCTCAGCTACGACACCATGTGATACCGCCTCTACAACCTCGCTGCTCGCAAGATCATCCGCAGCCGCGACGTTGTCTTTCAAGAGGAAGTGAAGGGCTGGACTTGGAGCCCTATGACTGCTGTTCCACTTGCTCCCACACTTGTACCTGAAGTGGGAGAAGTACCCGTAGCAGAAGAGGGTGGTGCGGAAGATGGCGGTGACAGCGGCAACGACAAGGAGGTGGAGGGAGCTGAGAAGGAGAAGGAGGCGGCAGCAGAATCTGATGAGGAGGAGCAGCAAAGCAACGCCCAGCAGCTACCACGACGGTCCGCACGCCTCAACAAAGGTGCCAAGGATAGTGGGGAGCCGCTGAGGCGATCCGACCGCCTCGCAAACAAACAAAGGCCGCTGGAGGAGCTGGTGAACCTGTGCACCGTTCCACCACAAGCGGAGTCGTCTGACCTCGAGCTTCTCTTCCTCACAGTCACCGATGACCCAGCCACATTCGCTGAAGCCATGCGTAGCGCCGAGGCGGCAGATTGGCGTGCCGCAGCAGACGAGGAGTATGCTGCGCTCATGAAGAACGGCACCTGGACCCTCGAGGAAGCTCCACGTGGCAGCCGGGTGATCGGATACCGGTGGATCTTCAGGCGCAAGCGTGGTGCGGATGGTAAGGTGCTCAGGTACAAAGCACGGTTGGTTGCAAAGGGGTATGCGCAGACTGAGGGTGTGGATTACAATGAGACATTTGCACCTGTCGCTAAGTTCCCATCCATCCGAGCGATCCTCGCTCTTGCTGCTGCTATGGACTGGGAGGTGCACCAAATGGATGTGACGTGTGCATTTCTGAATGGTGACCTTGAGGAGGATGTGTACATGGAGCAGCCGGAGGGGTATGTGGTGGAGGGAAAGGCGGNCCACCAAGATTATTGGTTGTGCACATGGCAGGGATGGTAATTCTCTTGTGTGAGAGTGTGACTGCCGCTCATCCCGCTAGGCTAGGAGTGTGCTAGAGGGTGAGCTTTGACAGAGTGGATCTCAGGGCTCCCTTAGCCAAATGAGGCATATAAGGGCTTGTTAGAAAGCTGTGATCATGTACTTTCTCACTCAAGAGTTGATTCAGACATTCGCGTTCTCTGCAGACCTACATTCGCTTCCGTAATTTCTGTCTGTGCAACCTACAACTCCCTCTCACAAACAGTTGGTCCTGCCTAGGCGGCTCTTAGTGAGCCTGATCACCTCCCTGAGGGCTGCCAAGTTTACATCATCCCCCCCCTCCCTTCTTGCTCTTCCCGCTCCCCTTTCTGCCCTCCGCTCTCTCTCCCTCCTCTCTCCTCTCTCCTCTGCTCTCTGTCTCTCTTCCTTCTCCCTTTTCTCTCTGCTCTCCTCTCTCCCTCCCTTCTCTCTCTCTCTGCTCCCCCTCTCTCTCTTCCTCTGCCTCTCTCCCCCCTCTCTGCCCTCCGTTCTGTCTCCCCCCTCTCTCCTCTCTCTGCTCTCTGTCTTCCTCTGCTCTCTGTCTCCCTTTCCTCTCCCTTTTTCTCTCTGCTCTCCTCTCTCCCTCCCTCCTCTCTCCCCGCTCTCCCTCTCTCTCTTCCTCTGCCTCTCTCCCCCCTCTCTGCCCTCCGTTCTGTCTCCCCCCTCTCTCTCCTCTCTACTCTCTATCTTTCTCTGCTCTCTATCTCCCTTTCCTCTCCCTTGTCCTCTTAGCTCTCCTCTCTCCCTCCCTCCTCTCTCCCCGCTCTCCCTCTCTCTCTTCCTCTGCCTCTCTCCCCCCTCTCTGCCCTCCGTTCTGTCTCCCCCCTCTCTCTCCTCTCTACTCTCTATCTTTCTCTGCTCTCTATCTCCCTTTCCTCTCCCTTGTCCTCTTAGCTCTCCTCTCTCCCTCCCTCCTCTCTCCCCGCTCTCCCTCTCTCTCTTCCTCTGCCTCTCTCCCCCCTCTCTGCCCTCCGTTCTGTCTCCCCCCTCTCTCTCCTCTCTACTCTCTATCTTTCTCTGCTCTCTATCTCCCTTTCCTCTCCCTTGTCCTCTTAGCTCTCCTCTCTCCCTCCCTCCTCTCTCCCCGCTCTCCCTCTCTCTCTTCCTCTGCCTCTCTCCCCCCTCTCTGCCCTCCGTTCTGTCTCCCCCCTCTCTCTCCTCTCTACTCTCTATCTTTCTCTGCTCTCTATCTCCCTTTCCTCTCCCTTGTCCTCTTAGCTCTCCTCTCTCCCTCCCTCCTCTCTCCCCGCTCTCCCTCTCTCTCTTCCTCTGCCTCTCTCCCCCCTCTCTGCCCTCCGTTCTGTCTCCCCCCTCTCTCTCCTCTCTACTCTCTATCTTTCTCTGCTCTCTATCTCCCTTTCCTCTCCCTTGTCCTCTTAGCTCTCCTCTCTCCCTCCCTCCTCTCTCCCCGCTCTCCCTCTCTCTCTTCCTCTGCCTCTCTCCCCCCTCTCTGCCCTCCGTTCTGTCTCCCCCCTCTCTCTCCTCTCTACTCTCTATCTTTCTCTGCTCTCTATCTCCCTTTCCTCTCCCTTGTCCTCTTAGCTCTCCTCTCTCCCTCCCTCCTCTCTCCCCGCTCTCCCTCTCTCTCTTCCTCTGCCTCTCTCCCCCCTCTCTGCCCTCCGTTCTGTCTCCCCCCTCTCTCTCCTCTCTACTCTCTATCTTTCTCTGCTCTCTATCTCCCTTTCCTCTCCCTTGTCCTCTTAGCTCTCCTCTCTCCCTCCCTCCTCTCTCCCCGCTCTCCCTCTCTCTCTTCCTCTGCCTCTCTCCCCCCTCTCTGCCCTCCGTTCTGTCTCCCCCCTCTCTCTCCTCTCTACTCTCTATCTTTCTCTGCTCTCTATCTCCCTTTCCTCTCCCTTGTCCTCTTAGCTCTCCTCTCTCCCTCCCTCCTCTCTCCCCGCTCTCCCTCTCTCTCTTCCTCTGCCTCTCTCCCCCCTCTCTGCCCTCCGTTCTGTCTCCCCCCTCTCTCTCCTCTCTACTCTCTATCTTTCTCTGCTCTCTATCTCCCTTTCCTCTCCCTTGTCCTCTTAGCTCTCCTCTCTCCCTCCCTCCTCTCTCCCCGCTCTCCCTCTCTCTCTTCCTCTGCCTCTCTCCCCCCTCTCTGCCCTCCGTTCTGTCTCCCCCCTCTCTCTCCTCTCTACTCTCTATCTTTCTCTGCTCTCTATCTCCCTTTCCTCTCCCTTGTCCTCTTAGCTCTCCTCTCTCCCTCCCTCCTCTCTCCCCGCTCTCCCTCTCTCTCTTCCTCTGCCTCTCTCCCCCCTCTCTGCCCTCCGTTCTGTCTCCCCCCTCTCTCTCCTCTCTACTCTCTATCTTTCTCTGCTCTCTATCTCCCTTTCCTCTCCCTTGTCCTCTTAGCTCTCCTCTCTCCCTCCCTCCTCTCTCCCCGCTCTCCCTCTCTCTCTTCCTCTGCCTCTCTCCCCCCTCTCTGCCCTCCGTTCTGTCTCCCCCCTCTCTCTCCTCTCTACTCTCTATCTTTCTCTGCTCTCTATCTCCCTTTCCTCTCCCTTGTCCTCTTAGCTCTCCTCTCTCCCTCCCTCCTCTCTCCCCGCTCTCCCTCTCTCTCTTCCTCTGCCTCTCTCCCCCCTCTCTGCCCTCCGTTCTGTCTCCCCCCTCTCTCTCCTCTCTACTCTCTATCTTTCTCTGCTCTCTATCTCCCTTTCCTCTCCCTTGTCCTCTTAGCTCTCCTCTCTCCCTCCCTCCTCTCTCCCCGCTCTCCCTCTCTCTCTTCCTCTGCCTCTCTCCCCCCTCTCTGCCCTCCGTTCTGTCTCCCCCCTCTCTCTCCTCTCTACTCTCTATCTTTCTCTGCTCTCTATCTCCCTTTCCTCTCCCTTGTCCTCTTAGCTCTCCTCTCTCCCTCCCTCCTCTCTCCCCGCTCTCCCTCTCTCTCTTCCTCTGCCTCTCTCCCCCCTCTCTGCCCTCCGTTCTGTCTCCCCCCTCTCTCTCCTCTCTACTCTCTATCTTTCTCTGCTCTCTATCTCCCTTTCCTCTCCCTTGTCCTCTTAGCTCTCCTCTCTCCCTCCCTCCTCTCTCCCCGCTCTCCCTCTCTCTCTTCCTCTGCCTCTCTCCCCCCTCTCTGCCCTCCGTTCTGTCTCCCCCCTCTCTCTCCTCTCTACTCTCTATCTTTCTCTGCTCTCTATCTCCCTTTCCTCTCCCTTGTCCTCTTAGCTCTCCTCTCTCCCTCCCTCCTCTCTCCCCGCTCTCCCTCTCTCTCTTCCTCTGCCTCTCTCCCCCCTCTCTGCCCTCCGTTCTGTCTCCCCCCTCTCTCTCCTCTCTACTCTCTATCTTTCTCTGCTCTCTATCTCCCTTTCCTCTCCCTTGTCCTCTTAGCTCTCCTCTCTCCCTCCCTCCTCTCTCCCCGCTCTCCCTCTCTCTCTTCCTCTGCCTCTCTCCCCCCTCTCTGCCCTCCGTTCTGTCTCCCCCCTCTCTCTCCTCTCTACTCTCTATCTTTCTCTGCTCTCTATCTCCCTTTCCTCTCCCTTGTCCTCTTAGCTCTCCTCTCTCCCTCCCTCCTCTCTCCCCGCTCTCCCTCTCTCTCTTCCTCTGCCTCTCTCCCCCCTCTCTGCCCTCCGTTCTGTCTCCCCCCTCTCTCTCCTCTCTACTCTCTATCTTTCTCTGCTCTCTATCTCCCTTTCCTCTCCCTTGTCCTCTTAGCTCTCCTCTCTCCCTCCCTCCTCTCTCCCCGCTCTCCCTCTCTCTCTTCCTCTGCCTCTCTCCCCCCTCTCTGCCCTCCGTTCTGTCTCCCCCCTCTCTCTCCTCTCTACTCTCTATCTTTCTCTGCTCTCTATCTCCCTTTCCTCTCCCTTGTCCTCTTAGCTCTCCTCTCTCCCTCCCTCCTCTCTCCCCGCTCTCCCTCTCTCTCTTCCTCTGCCTCTCTCCCCCCTCTCTGCCCTCCGTTCTGTCTCCCCCCTCTCTCTCCTCTCTACTCTCTATCTTTCTCTGCTCTCTATCTCCCTTTCCTCTCCCTTGTCCTCTTAGCTCTCCTCTCTCCCTCCCTCCTCTCTCCCCGCTCTCCCTCTCTCTCTTCCTCTGCCTCTCTCCCCCCTCTCTGCCCTCCGTTCTGTCTCCCCCCTCTCTCTCCTCTCTACTCTCTATCTTTCTCTGCTCTCTATCTCCCTTTCCTCTCCCTTGTCCTCTTAGCTCTCCTCTCTCCCTCCCTCCTCTCTCCCCGCTCTCCCTCTCTCTCTTCCTCTGCCTCTCTCCCCCCTCTCTGCCCTCCGTTCTGTCTCCCCCCTCTCTCTCCTCTCTACTCTCTATCTTTCTCTGCTCTCTATCTCCCTTTCCTCTCCCTTGTCCTCTTAGCTCTCCTCTCTCCCTCCCTCCTCTCTCCCCGCTCTCCCTCTCTCTCTTCCTCTGCCTCTCTCCCCCCTCTCTGCCCTCCGTTCTGTCTCCCCCCTCTCTCTCCTCTCTACTCTCTATCTTTCTCTGCTCTCTATCTCCCTTTCCTCTCCCTTGTCCTCTTAGCTCTCCTCTCTCCCTCCCTCCTCTCTCCCCGCTCTCCCTCTCTCTCTTTCTCTGCCTCTCTCTCTCTCTCTCTCTCTCTCTCTCTCTCTTTCACTCTCTCTCTCCTCTCCTGGTACTCCACTCCCTCTTCTGTATCTGCATCTCATCATTCCTTTTTTTCCTTCTCTCTCCTCCCTTCCCCACAGTTCTCTCTGTTCCCCTCCCCACACAGTCCTCTCTGTTCCCATCCTTTCTGCCCTCCCTGGCTCTGTCCCCTCCCCCCTCCCGACTGCCCGTGTCTCCCATCGTCCACCTTTTTTGTTCCACCTTTTAGCCTTTCCTCTCCTTTCCTTTCGTTTACCTTCCTCCCCCTTATTGTTGGGTTCCTCTCCTCTGCCCGGTGCTTCACGTTTCTTTTTTCGTCCTCTTTGACTATGTGGACAGTCGGCTCTCCTCCTGTGCTCTGTCCTCGACCTCCTTCTCTGTGGATGTACGCGAGCCCTTGGGTTCGTTCGGGCTCTTCACCCTTGGCCTCTCGGGAACGGCCTTCCTTCTCTTCCGACCGTCGCCTCGGCCACTCGGTGAGCTCGTTCCTTTCCCCTTCCCTTTTTTCTTCCCTCTCTGCGCCTCGTGTGCGCCCTCTTGCGCCTCGTTTGCGCCTCCCCTTGGCGGCTCGTGTCCGCATCTTTCCTCTTCTTGTCCCCTCGTGTGTGCCCCTCGCTGTTCCCCTTCTCGCTGTGCTTGTTCTGCGCGTGCGATTTCCGTGTCTTGTGTCCCCACCCTCTTTCCTCCGCGTACTTGTTCCTATCCTCTTCGCTCTCCTCTCTCATCGTCTTGCTTGTCTTCTTTCTCCCGCTCCGCCATCTCCCTTCCTGTCTCGTGCACTCTCCGCCTTCCTTCTCTACCTCCTCTCTCCTGCTTTCTTCCCCCTGCCGTTCCCCTCTCGCATTCCCCTCCCTCTCTCCGACCCCTTTCTCTACCACTCACTCCCTCGTCTCCCTTCTTCCTCTTGTTCTCTCGCCACCCCCCTCTATCTTCCTCTGTTGTCCCCTCTCTCTCCTCCTCCCCTCCCTCCCTCCATCTCTCTCCCTCCTCCCCTCCGTCTCCCCGCATCCCCCTCCTCTCGCTCCCCTTCTCTGTCCCTTCTATCCTTCGTGTCTCTCGCTCCCCTTCTCTTTCCCTCACTCCCCTTCTCTTTCCCTCCGCTCTGCTCTCCTTCCTCTCCGCTTTGGTTACCTCTGCCCTCCTCACCTCCGCTGCCATCTCTCCTCTATTGCTGTCGTCTCTACGCTCCTCCCTGTTGTCCCTGCTCGCTTGCCTGCCTCTCTTTGTTCTCCCATGTTTCGCCCCCTGGTTCTCCCCTTTTTCTCTGTATTTACTACGCTTTTCCGACCGCTCGCCTGCCTCGGTCACTCAACCGTGTCCTCCTCTTGCGTTTCTGGACCCCCTTCCCACCCCCCCCTAATGCACACCCCTAAATACACACTACACACCATGGCTCCTCCCTCCTCTCCTCTCACTGCTCGGTCCTCTTGTAGCCGTCGTTTCCTCGCCTCCATTGCTCCGCCCTTGACGACGTGTAGCGCCATGCCTGAGCTCGGTCTCGCCGGCACTCTAGCAGCGGCGGCGGCCGCCAGGGCCGCTCGTGTTGAGGCCCAATTCGTCTACACCTCCTCCCGCGCCCCTAGTCCTCCTGCCTCCAATAGCTCTGGACTCGTCGACGAATCCGCCGTCCTCTCCCCTCGGTCTGCTGCGACTGCGGCTGTCACTTCCGCCCTCGCCGCTCTTCGTGCACCTCTCCCTCCGCCCCCTCCCCCACAACCCGCCCCTCCTCGTGATCCCCACGTTCTTCTCTTGACGGCCATTGTCGATGCCCTTATGGCACGCCTAGTTCTCGACCCCTCTCTCGCGTTGCCTACCCTTGGAAGTCATGCGGTCTGCCCCCCCCACGCCGGCATTGTCCGCGCACCCGCGGGGTTGGATGGCGCTGTTGCTTCAGGCGCCATGGTTGCACCCGGTAGTGGTGGCGTTGCCGCTGCCGGCGATGCCGCTGCTGGTGCCGTCGGTGCCTGGGCCGGTGCTGGTGGCGGTGCCCCGGCTGGTGTCGGTGGTGGTGCTGTGCCTGCTGGTATCGTTGGCGGTGCTGCCGTTGCCGGTGGCCCTGCTACGGCGGGGGATGTCGCAGGCGCTGGTGGTGGTGTCGCTGCCGCTGGTGGTGGTGCTGCTGCCGCTGGTGGTGGTGCTGCCGCCAGAGGTGTCGCTGTCGTCGGCGGTGCGGTTGCTGGGGGGGGTGCTTTTCCTGCTGGAGGTGCTGCGGCTGCTGGAGGTGTTGCTGCTGGTGACCCTCACGCTGCCCTTGCCTGCACTGAGGCTCGTCTTGACGCCATGACCCTTGCCGTTGCTCAGCTTGTCAGCCTCGGCCTTTGCCCACCCGTCCCATCGTTACCTCTCACCTCCGCTCCCGGCCACGCTACCCGTACACCCTTCAGCGAGTGGTCTGCTCGCTTTGTCTCGTGGGCACACATGCACGACCTTTGGGAGCACTACGACCCAGCTGCCACCCTCCCTCTTACGCACCCAGATCGTGCGCCCCTCGCCTTTCACCTTCTCTACTCTGCTGCTCCCACCGTCGCTCTCCGCCAGCTTGATCGCTTTGCCCCCACCCCCACTCTTCCTGCTCGCCCTCGCGAGGCTTGGGCCTCCCTTCTCGCCCTTTACTCCTCCGACTCTCTTCGCTCCGCCGCCTCCTTGTTGGC
>SZWC01003973.1:4684-21271 GCA_023375785.1 Penium margaritaceum | reverse complement strand
TGTGTGTGTGTGTGTGTGTGTGTGTGTGTGTGTGTGTGTGTGTGTGTGTGTGTGTGTGTTTGTGTTTGTGTGTGGATATGCACGTGTGTGTGGATGTGCCAATTCATGCATGTCGATGTGTGTGTGCGTCGACGTGCATGTGAGTTGATGTGCAAGTACCGATTTGCTGGCATGCTGAGGTGCTTTTGTCGCCGTGTGTATGTCAAATTGTGCACTTTGGTGTGCATGGGCGGATGTGCATGTGGCAATGTGTGTGCGCCAAAATGGGTGCGCTGATGTGTGCTTCCGTGCTGTGGTCTGTTTGTCCATGCGCAGAAGTTTGCATGCGTGTGTGGACGCCTGCATGCCTGCATTAACACGTGCATGTCTGCATTGATCCGTGCATAGCTGTGTCGACATGCGTGTCTGTAGGTATCCAAAGCAGGCTTTCAGATGCATGCTATGACACGTCTGTGTCAGAGCATGCATGCTTGACCATGATTCTTATGCCTTTGGAAGCAACCACTTCAGATGCGAGCATGAAATTCATGACGTTTACTCGATGTGTATGGGTGTATGAGCACATTGGCATGCAGGCAGCGCAAGATTGCAGTGCGATGCCAGTTTTTGGTCTGGCTGGCAATAAATATTCCCGTGAGTTTTTCCAGTGGATTGGGAGGGGAAACATTTTTCCAAGTGTGTTGCAGAACATGCAAGAAATGTTCTTTTTGTCCTTGTGCAGCTCGTGCCAGGGGTGGACCTTGGAGGACTAGAGGCAGCTGCGGAGGTCGTTCTAGAAAACAAACTTAAGCCCTCTGAATTCCGATTCTTTGTAGGGTAGGTGGCACTGGATTCTGTCATTTGAAATATCTGAATTTCATCCTATTCTCTGTCAGAAACTGTTCCTTCATTCTTCCGTGCAGTAAAGCTCTTTTCATTCTCTGTTTGATGAGTGACATTCATTGCAATGTAGGGTTCAGGGAGGCGGCATTCTGACACCCCTCCTCTGTCACACCTTCTCCTCCCCAACCCCCCCCCTCCCCACTCCCACCCCATTCCTACAGTTTCATCATCGATAATGACGTCTGGACTGGCGCATGTGTCCTTTGACTTGTGCCCCACAATTCACATGCGGAACCATGAACATCTCCTTCCAATTCCAATGGAACTTTCTTGAGCAGGAGGGTGGACTGGATGGCTGGCCGGCTGGAGGAGGAGGTGGAGAGGGGGCTGTGGTGCACCGCCGCAAGTGCGAGAAGTCTCATCCTCAAGTTGCACCATGCATCATATGGTCAATCTCGCATACTGACCACCACAGGGTGGAGAACATGAACGGGAACTCTCCATTTTCATGAACAAAAGTGGTAGTTTAAACATTCCTCAGAGAAAAAGGGTTATATGTTTGTCCAAGCACAGTGGATTTCGTAATAAGTATTGACGATCTGCTGTCCCCCCTGTCTTTTGGATGCCACCCATTCTCAATGATACACTCTTGACAAACAACAATGACTCGACAAACAATGACATCAGGAAAATATTTTCTGAGACAATGTTGATAAGCATGTAGGTCATTCTGGCCATTGCATCATTGTACATCATCCGGTCATCACTAGCGGCACTCATATTGAGCTCTTTTAGGCAGTGGCACTGCGGCACCTACAGCTGCCATTCCGTCACCCTGGGTGTGAGGCTCTTCAAAGCACGCAAAAGAGCAGCCCTGGCCCATGTGTACTCTTCACGGTCTCTCGTTCACCTCCTGTGCATGTTGCTTGGCCCGTACATTGGGAGACGGCATGTGCATCATTTCCGGCATTGGTGCAGCAAGGCCTCCCGTCTTTAGAGGCGATTCGCGACGGGCAGGTGGTCTCCCTGTACTGGAGACCTAGCCCCCACTAGTTCCAGAATTGGAGGGAGCAATGGAAGAACTTCGGGGTGAAGGCGGGCAGGCAGTACTTCTCTTGGATAACGAGGGATGAGGGGATCTCGCACCCGTTGATTGGGAGATGTTGCCAAGAGAACTGATGATGTGGTGCTGGCACGCGTGGATCTGCCCTCTAGCTGCAGGGGAGGACGCTTGTGTCCAAGGGCGTAGTGTGCGGCTGCTAAATGAGGCGGGTCAGCTCCTCTCTTTGAGCTTGTGCAGTTTCCATCTTCCATACCCGGCCAGCTGGGTTTGCCCAGCCCAGTCCGTGGCTGGGAGGCCAGCTGTCAACCCATCATTAATCGTTGGAAAGCCTTCGGCCAGATGTGGCCAGCAGATGGCTGCATCTGCTGATAGGTCAGCAGCCTGCTGACAGGTTAGCAGCCTGCTGATAGGTCGGCAGCCTGCTGACAGGTCAGCAGCCTGCTGCCGCCATCATGGCATGCCATGTCACATGTCAAATTTCATGTGAGATCATACCGCACGGTTCATGTCGCACGGCTCATGTGACCTCAGTCATGTCACAAAACTTCTCAAGCACCGCCGTAACCGGTGTTGGTACGAGGGACTGCTGCTGCCAACGCCGCTGCTGAGGTTGTCGCTGCTGTGCCGAGGTGCACGGTTCCGACGCGGCCGATGCCTGGTCGATCCAACGAGCGAGGAGCAAGGGTCGGCAGAGGAGGAGGGCGGCTGGGGAAGAGAGCCTGCTCTGTCCAGCGACATCAAGAAGGGCGTGCCGTGCCACAGCTGGGAGTCCATGATTTCCTCGGAATCTGCTCCTTCACAATTTTGTGCAGATTCTCTACCGTTGCCATTCGCGCCATGGGTGTCTCTCTCGGTGCACCTTCGGCCGTCGTGCAACAGAATTGCTTCAACAGGATTGCAGGGTTTATCCTTCTCTTGCGCGCCTCGGGTGGGCGAGTCCGTGGGCAACGCGGAATCCTCCTGGTCCTCCATGTCGCCACGGAGGGAGGCCTCGAGAAGGTCTGTGAAGCGCTGGCAGCGCACCGCACAGAGCTGGCGCTGCGTGGCCAGCAGGCGAAGGCGCGACTCGAGAATCGCCAGCTCCATGTCTTCGATCATTCTTCTGCGGAGGTGGAAGGAGGTTGGCGGTGCGGAGGAGAAAAGCGTGGCGGAAGAAGGCGCGTTGTGGGCTGGCAGGAAATCTTGGCTCTCCGGCGGCACAAAAGCCATGAACGCTATAGACTCGCGCTCCGGCGACTGCTGGTGCTTGGTTCTCCTTCGAAAAAAAAAGGACTTCTTCCTCTCTCTGCCGATAGTTTGTCTGCTGTGATGCGGCCGCTTGGTGAAGTGGTGAGAAGCGGGCAGCACGGCGCGTCTTGAAGAGCACGGCGCACACGCACGGTCTGTTTCCCAGACTCTTGGGAAGAGACAGTCGTTGCAGTCCTCAACCCGCGGAAGCGCAATCCCAGATATCCAAGAGCTGGGAGATAGATGCGAGGTGTGTCGAGGGCACAGCTGCGGGTCCGATATCTACACGTATTCCGACCTTGATCTCAATATCGGAACGCTGATGTTGGGGAGAAAGGAGCGCAGAGCCGACAGTGTCAACCACATCGAGTATCCAGGGTGCGAAGAACAAGAAGTCAAGAGTTACCAACGTCGCACGAATGAGCATGCATCGGCGTGGACTTGCGATGTAAATTTCAATATCGCTGCGTGCACGGAGGCGGGACAAGGCGGCGGGCCGCGCTGTCCCTCCCACAGGGCCGCCCGCCGCAAACCAGAAAAGCTGGGAAGGGGCGAAGGTCGGACCCGTTGGTTAGCCGCTCTTGTGACGATCTAGGTGGGGTGACGAGGAAGCTCCGGAAAAGGGGGGCGAGAGGGGGGGGGGGGGGGGGGGGGGGGGGGGGGGCGGCTCGACGCGCATTTTGTTCAGAGGAGCTGTCATTTGCTCCGTTTTCTTCACCCACTTCCACAGTTTGCAGTGGAGGCCCTTAGGAACGTTCATGAACATGCCAGAAAAGACACGTCCGCACTTCAGAAGAGAAAAAATGCAAGCTGGCTCGCTACATTACTCAGTAAAAGACAGGATAACATGGAAACGCAACAACGCCACATAGTCACTGCGGAGGGCATCTCCTGTGGTTTCCACGCGACGCAGTGGCCGCTGATAAAAACAAAGCAGGGTTGGCTGCAGCGCAGCCGCAGCAGAAGTGGGTCTCACAGCGAGGCTGGAAAATATTTCTTTAAGACATAAATTTCCATCGAACGACGTAAGTGAAGGTACACCCAACAATCCTTCACAGCAATTGTCACCGACTTTCCCAGGCTTTCTATTTACGCCGGGATATACGGAAAAGCTTTTGCTAGACTGCGGACTTGAAAGTGCTGTTCCAATCGTGGCAGTGAACTCGCGCAGCGAGTCCTCTGCCACGGCAGTGACAGCGTTTGAAAGCCATTTAGGGCAGCCTATTGGTGGCTTAATAATGAAGTTCCACTGCCCGACAAAACCGGAAATCATGGGCTACCACCACGGAGGCAGAGCCTGGCTGCGGCAGCGGGGGAAGAGAACGAAGCAATTGTCAACTATACGCAGTCTACATCGCAGAGAGAGAGGGAGCGTGTGAGCGCGCACACCTCCCCGTGCTTCCCGAGACGCCTGTCCAAAGGGCCTCTTTCTAGGATACATAAAAGTTCACTTTGGTCATTGCTGAAAAATTACGGATGAGGCTATTCAGGAAGGGAACATGAAACATTTACAGCAGCAGAATGGGTTGCCCAACATTTATGGTATATCTTCCCATTAAAATCTCCAAAAACAATTTAAATAAATTCAACTTTAGAACACGATGGACGGTCCGATTCTCTCTCCTGAACAAATTGACCAAACCACATGACGCTTGACTGGTACGTCGATGGATTACGAAGATCATCGGCTGAGCATCCGACGTAGCATCCAGGCCATTCCTTAAGTAAAGTCGATGAATATATATGCATCTTTATACTACCTCTGCGCAAAAACGGTGCGGTTCGCTTTAAAACCACCATCAATTGCCATCCGAAGTCTTTCCATGTCAAAGAACCGCCACATTGTTGTCCGCGTAGATAGTCGTGAAAACCTTTGATCAGGAACAATCTCCTGATAGACCTGTCCATACGCTACCTTGTATATTGCCCCGTCCAAGAACGAGGGGGCCCTTGCTGGCCTATAACATATTTAAATGGACAGTCATGCGACACGGAAACATAAAGTGCTCGCCATTCCCTGACAGGGATTTTGTAACCGGCCAAAAAAGACCTGTATGCATGGTGGCCATCTCCTCCGACCAATTGAGACAACGGCCTAGATTAGGATTTGAGCTTCTTTGACCAGTTTCTAGATTTATTGAAACTCAAATCTCCAATAACGACGAAACGGCACAGATATTTTCCCATGGTTTTCGGGCTGGCTGACATGGCAGCCAGCAATGAAATAGCATGAGCGGACGCATTCGGTGTCAAGACTTGACACAATTTGTGTAGCTCCAGATGTGCAAACGAGCAGAACGAAAAGTTCAACTAACTCGAGAGACGCATTTGACTAAAAGTATTATATGATAAATCTTTCCAGATTTAAATGCCAGGCATAATAGACTTAGAGTGAGACCGTACGCTTTAACAAAGAACTTCCTCGAAGCACTCTTCGGTTGCCGGTTACAGCCGGCGCAAATTCGGAGCCGTGTTCTTGTATTCGGGATCTTTTTGTGATGTTAACATGTACAAGGACAAGTAGATCGCAACAGTACTCCAATTTTCCTTGAACTTAGCAAACGGACGTTTTCGCAAGTGCAGGAACCTATCCACTGTATAACGTGGAACAAGGCTGAAACGTTCGCCAGAACAGACGAGCATGGCTCCCCAAAGTTCTCATTCTTTACCTAGCCATTTCTGAGAACCCATTTTATTTAATAACTGAGCATCGGGTAGATGCACCCGAGATGTTAATCGTTTTTGTAACAATCAAGCAATCTTAGCGTCAAGATAAAAGCCGGCTCACTCTATTGCTGTGACTTTCCTTGCATCATGAACCTCGCAAATGTACGGTTTTGCAGAAACGGCAGATTGTCCACTGGATTGCAAGGAACCAGGCTCACAGGCTAGACTGAAAGGACGTAGATGGCTCAAGCATCTCGGCAACTCGTGAAACTAATCGCTTTCTATCTTGCCGGATTCACAACTATTTCCGTCACTCCTATTAAGAACAAAGAAATTTTTAAGCACAATTCCTAGACCAACGAAAAAAACAAGAAATGTACCGTTTGATAGATAAAACTTCGAGCAGGTATAAGTCGAACATAATTTCTGAAGTTTCAGTCAACTTTTAAAAAAACCAATGTTGCCATACTCCTTTTTGAATGCATGTTTTCTGGTGACTCTTGCAATTCACAACATCATTGGGAAAATCCTGGTCACTTTAAGGAAAAATCACAAAATTAGCAATGCATGCTAAAGATGTAGACACGATAGAAATTTTAGCTAGCCGGCAACATCTATCTCATGCCACCAAAGCATGGAAGTCAGGAAAATATGACACACTCGCCATTCCTCTAGAGAAAGTTTCAACAAAACAGCATCCATCACCATCTACATGTTGGCCCCTCAATGACATCAAATTGATGCCTTACTTTTCTCAAGATAAAGAAAGGAAAAGTCTCAGTTCCTCATAAAAACTCCTGGGAGTGACCTGAAACCGTAATTCTCCACATTTATGATAGACTCAAAAAACATATCACGATGCTCCTTTCTAAAGACAACGGTTTTCGATGATATGCAATTTTCCCAACATCACCAGGCAAATCCTAGTCGATCAATGGAAACATTGCAAACATTGTAATGCATGCTGGTGACGTTCAAGTGATGAAAATCTTTGTCAATTGGCAAAATCTACCTGATGCCAACGAAGCATGGATGCTAACACAAATGCAACGGTCTTCTGTTTGGTAGCGATAGTTGCAACAAATTAACCTTCATCACCATCCAGATTTTGGCACATCAAGGACATCAACATGGTGACTTGGGTCAAGCAAAATAATTTCATGGTTTATTGAAAAGTTGAAGTAGACTAGGAATTTGATTGAAGTATTCAGGGAATTAAGGAACTTTATCCTCTTGACAATCCTTCAACTACGTACTACATACCTAACACAAATTTCATCCATTTCATCCATACAAAAGGCAAGGCCGCTAAGATCGACAATACGTTTTTGTGATTCTTTAAAACATCAACAAATTCTGAAATACAAGATGTAACATTTCCAAATTCTTTATAATTTGTTTGTGTTTGAACGTCAAACATGACAAGTCCAAATTCAGGCCAATGGTTTTTCCCTTACATGTAAAAATTCAAAACAAACATCACCAGTCCAAGCATCAAGCAGTGGGAATGAGCATATTGCATTGGAATGTCCTGATACAAATTAGTTGAGTGGGAAATATGTTTTCACCCACAGTGTTTTTGATTCATTACATATGGAAAGATCAAGCATATGTTCCACGTTCGAACATAATAAAACAATGCATTCAAGGGGCACCCCAATAACTAAGTATGTCAATTAAGGCATCCTTGTGTGACAGCCCTCACAACTCCAGTTCAACGATTCAATGAGAAAGGTTGCAAGAGTAAAATGAAAAATTACAACTCATTGAAGGGTGAGGGGATGTTGAAATTCAGAGGGAGTGGAATATTTTGTTGCCTTCATCTCCAATTCCCTTTGGTTAATGGTGGGATGCTTGCCGCCAAGGTAAATGATGTGAAAATAACATGCAATACCGTGCATCAATGAGTTTTACAAAATCTTGAAACTTTAAATACATAAATTCATAGCCACATTCGAGCTACAAACTTGTTCACTAGAGAAGGGAATTCTTTGCCACCAAAAAAATATTCCCATTATTATCTAACGTGTGTAAAATTTGTTCATGAATAGGCCATGGAGTCATATTGGTAAAACAAATGGACGAGGTACTTAATTTGCACAACCTATTCTACACACAAGGAGGGCATGTGACCGTCAAGGTACAAAGGGAAATTTACTTAATTATGAGCATGACGGGAATGTGAAACTATTACACAAAAGTATTGATTTGATGGATAAACTTCATGAGATAGTGGCAAGTAGTAGACGTTTTCCAAACATTTTAAAATTACTTATTCACAACTTCACCACTATTGTCCTGAAATCTCAACCATCCCAACCTTAAAAAAGAAAAAATGTTTGCCAGATCTTAGTGCATGAAGATCTTTTGCATAAACAATACTCAAACACATGACGAAATATTACGTGTTCTAGCCTTTCTACTTTTTTCATCAATTATACACGATATTTCAAGTGCTTCTCAACTTTTCCATAGTTGGTGAATGGAGTAGATACATAAAAGAAAAGATATATGCAAGGAAAGAGCTAAATACAAATAGGGAGTAGGAGAAGGATAGGGAGAGAGGGAGATTGAGAGAGAGAGAGAGGGAAAGAGAGAAGGTGGAATATAGGGAGTGAGAGATTGAGAGATTCCTATAGAAAGTGCACATGCAAGCAAGTGATAGAGAAATATATATATATATATAGAGAGAGAGAGATAGAGAGAAAGAGAGAGAGAGAGAGATGGTTCGATATTCGTAAGGGTGAAATAGCTTGTGAACCCATGAAACACAAATGGTGCCTCTCATCCTCTCATAATAATTCACCCATGGTTTGGAAGAAAATGAACCATTCGCCCACCATGCTTGACAAAAGCAACCATTTGCCTAACCTCCACAACAAAATCAAACAACTGCCCACCCCTTTCTTCATGCTTGATCACAACATTTGTTTCGGACCTAGCATGAAAAATGCCTGTAATGGTGCATAGTGAAGGAAAAAAAAAATTCATGCATGAATGAGACATAGTATGTGGCGAGAACATGGCATTAGTTTTAGCATTTCTGGGTTCCTAAGGTATTTTCTGTGTAACATTGGCATACGTGTTATTTTATCTATGGTGTTTTCATTTGTTATTCTTTGTGCGAAGTTTTCATATGAATTTTGCTTCTGGAAGCATTGTCATTTGTGTTTCTTTGTGTGAAAAATGCTATATTAGCTAATTTTTCAAGATAGTGGGTGCATGCGACTTCCGCCCTATAAGTAAACTACCATAATGAAGGAAAATGGGAGACCAAAAGACCATTTCATCTATAATGAATTCTTTCACGTTACATTTCACAAATTCAAATATAAATTGAGGCATATTTAAGATCTTAGGTTCTCGATATACAAAACACTAGTGAATTTGTAATGTCCCAAGTCGCATGAAGAGACCTAAGAGGCAAGTAGAAGGGGCTCAAGGTGAGAAAACATACTAATGGGGTGTCTTCATATAGATTTACTGCTATTGAAAAAAAGGTGAAACAATAATTCATTATTCATAAGGTTTGTGACAACTTTCATAATATTTCTAGAAGATGCAAGCTAAATTCCAAATCTGAGAAGAAAACATGAAAATGCTCTAATATTCTCCAGAATTGTCCTCAAGATCCATAAAAACCTTCAAGCATGGATCTGCGTTGTGTAGAAACAAATTTGCTCACAATGAAATTTCAGACATTTATGTTTCAAGATCAAAATACTGTACCCATTTTAAACCATAACATCTAGACATGTTTTGTGATGATGGTTGGTGGTAGAATATTCATTAGTTAATTGGTGATTGCCATATTCTAATTCTATGGAAATCCTTAGCAACTCGACATGCTTGAAATTTCTCCACAACGAAAATAATAAAAAACATTCCAAAAATTCAGGTTGGTAGCAACTCCAAAATATATTCATAAGTAGGAAACAGAAAAATACATCGTTGAAGCACATGCAAACCTCACACTTTTTGGCATCCAAATATTGTGTGGTACATCATATTACTTCCACTTGACAATTGTAACATTTTCACTGGTGTCTAAGGATGCCTTTGATAATTTTGGGTGAAGGCAACGGAACACTATTTCATATGCGCTTCGTTTCTTCAGGAATAAATTATTCCATGAGAATTTCTTCATTAGGATCTTGATATAGCTTGAACCAGCTCACAAGGAAAACTGAGTGAATAGAAATTCTTCCCATAGGTTAATCCAGCTAGTTAAATTTGAATTTCCTTCAATATAGTGGCATTGGTCCATTTCATTGGCAAATTTTGCATTATTTCATATACTTGTAGACATATTCATTCGGAAAAATAGTATTTGATATAGATAACGTGTCAATCATTTTCTTCTTTAGTGATTCCTTTCCTACGAGTATTGATTCTTCCCACGCATTGTTCCAACTCTTCTCATTAAATAGAATGTTGGAACCGCTTTGGATTATAATTTCAGTGATGACTTTAACAAGATCGTGTTGGTGCAACAGAGTCACCAACTTGCATGACACGTTGTTAGATGCATGTTTAAAACCAATTTGTGCCATGCGTTTTGCATATTGTATTAAGAAGACCTTCAACAATTTCATGGGTCCACTTGGTTTGACCATGAGATTCAGTGATGAACATGATTGATAGATGGATGCAATTGCTGTATTGTGTCATGGATTTCACAAATAGACTAGTGAACCGACTATCACAATTCCTCGTGATTTATGATAGATTCTATGAATTCATAACACGTTGTTAGGAGATGATTGCAATGTTCCCTTGGTGGTAACCAAGGAAATCATCTGTATATGTAATTGATATCTTAGAAAACCGGTTGGAAATAATAAGGATGATGTGTAGCCACTGAAGTAAAACACGTATTAATAAGTGGAAATCCATGAATCGTTTTAACCAACTCCAGTTTTTGAACGAGAAGGGATCGATAATGTCTCATTGGATTCATCATTAAGGTATTGTGTCATGAGAAAATTTAACACCTTTGTGCACATTATCAACGAAAATTCCTGGTGAGGCGTTCTCATTTCTTTAGTTTCCCAAAATTTCAACACAAATTATCAGGTAGTAGCTGTGTACAACAATTTTTGTATTCCTTTATTTCTATGTCATAATAATCTTGACATTGAAATATTTTCTATAGTATTGCTTCTCAAACCATAATTTGAAGTTATCTTATCTGTTGTGTAGTCTACTAAATTGTTTGGAAGAGGTTGAAATTGAGTGTAACGTATGGTTCAATCCAAACTGAGTTCCCTATAAGAAAACATTATTTTTTCATGCATGTTTGGTTCTCCATGAGACCATCCTTCTTGTGCCACTTGCGTCAAATTGGAGATGCCTATGTCAGAGCTGAAGCATCTTTGCATCATAAAGCATCAAGAAATATTGATGAATATGAAGGGATTCAATTTTTATGAACATTGCAAAAACCTTTTATCCTTGGAATCTTTCCCACTTGTTCATCTTAATAATAAATAAATGATGTTTGCTGTGTAGAAGGACATCTTGTCCTCCGCCATCATGCATGGATTAAAAATGAAGTGACAATTTCTATTCCTCAACGTTTTGGTTGGGTGTTTAACCACAACGTCTAGCAACTATTGTGATGTGATCATGAACTTAATTATTTCAAGTCCATGTGTTTGTGTCAATGATGCAACATCAAAATTCTATAAATCATCACCATACATAAAGTGATAGCATCAAAAAACAACATTTTTGTGTGATACATTCTGTAATATAATTCCATGGATTTATCTTGAAAACGATCAACAATATTCAGTCCACAATCGTGTTCTACACAGAGGGCAGTTCTACTTTCTCTGAGACGTTGATCGATTTGGCACTTTATCGATTTTGAGGTTTTTGCCAAGGAAAAATACAATTTTCAATGGTTAAGAACTTGTTTTATTGATCTCCCCCTCCACTTAAATGAGTCATTTGCAAGAAAAGAGGAGCATAAAAAGTACCACGTAGATATTTGTGAATTGAAGTAACACTTGTGTGGTTCTCAATGATTATTTACCTATGTATACATTCAAATAGTTGTCAACTTAAAGGTAATTATTTTTTTCCTTACTGCCAGAATGATCAAAACGAATTTTACGAATATGAATTTTTTAATGTTAACATAAAATGAGTGTGTTTAGTTTAGGAAAACATCTTCTTGAAATCCTCATAAGCCTGAAATGTCTCGTGTTAATTATGTTTGCTATGAAAATATCAACCTAAGGAATGATCAATCATTTGGTCGACTTGGTTGCTTCTAGTGATGAAACAAAATCAAATAACACCGAAATTAGTATTTTTCTTTAACTCCATAAATTTATTTATTTTTCCATGAACATTTCCCTTGAATTTCCTTCAACTCTATAATATTATCATAGTTCCTAGCCAAATGAAATTCTGAAGGGATTTTGTCAAGCCACAATATTCCATGCTTCTCAAGATCTTTCTTTTGTAACGTGTGATGTGGAATGTTTTACTCATATACTCTCTTTCAGAAAATCATTTCCACAAAAAAGGGGTTCAGTAAATTTGGACCTAACAAAAACAATCCTACAACTTCATCGACTTTTCCACATTCTACTTTACCATTTTCTTCCAACCTTCACTTGGGTAATATGGGCAATAACTTGTAGATGTTCTATTACACAAAAATCGTTATAAAACCATCAGACGTCATACATCCTCCGACTTTTGTCGGTACAAGGAATCTTAGTTAAAGATAAAATCTCTCGAGAATTAATCTTGAAGGGGCCACGTGTCTCGAGCGGGGTCACTTGGGACTGTGGGCGGTTAGACGGGATGGCTTGAGGGTCCGAGACCCTCAAGCTCTGCGGTATTGGCCTAGACAGCCAAGGATTCCGTCCAAACCGCTTCATTGGTATCATAGCTCAAGGGCTCGAATCCCACGTTGAGATTACTGGAGATGCCAAGGTGGCTCTCACTCCTAGTGGGGGGGAGTGTAGCGTGGCAGTGCCACGCCGACCGATCAAAGGAGCCACATGGCTCAAGCAGTGTCACCTCGGACTGTGGGCGGTTGGACGTGATGGCTTCAGGTTCACAAACCATGAAGCACCGTTGTTTTGGCCTAGTTGGCCAAGGATTCTGTCCAATTTACTATAGTTAGCGTATTTTGATATACACCTCCATGAAGAAACACTTGCAACGTATTTTGGACTCCAACCACCTTGTTTCTCCTTGTCATCCTTCTACACCAAGTCAAATTCTTTGATAGCACAATCTTTTTGCAATAGTTCTCTTGGAAAATCTTTCATTTTGTAATCTTGATAAATAAACTTGTTTTTCACTACTCACTCATGCCCCTAATTATTTCCTATGTCTCCATTTTCTACCCCTCGTAATCCCTCGTGGTCTTGTCATGTTTTCTACAAAGATTCAAATAATAAAAGATTAGGTCACAATGAAAGGAAACTTGTGAATTTATTATTCAATTATATCAAACAAAATTTATGTCCAATTCTTTATAGAATTTAGCCTCTTACCACCTCTCTTCAACATTGTGGAGAAAAATATTATGGATGGAATGTTTTTCCAATACTAATTTTATAAATCAAACATTCATATTCCACCTTGAGAGAGTGGCTATCCATCTACATCTTTCATCACTTTTCCTGTTCACCTTTCAATTACAAATTATATTAAGATGCTTTAAATACAATGTTCATGGTATCGAGAATACCGACAAACATAAATCATGATTTGCTCCTCCTCCCATGTCTACCTTATGTATAATTCTCATTTGATGCTCAATTGTGAACCTCATAAGTAGAACCAAATCATATTTATGTAGGTAAAGACATTGTACGACAACAAAATTACAATGGAAATCTGATTGCCCCACCAAAGTGCATACCATATTGTTCCAAACGTTTGTGGTCCAAAATACATTTAAGGGTGTAACATGCGTTTTTACCCAAATTTTCATTCTTTTTTCATTTCCAAATCACCACAAAATTAAGCTTGGTTGAAATCTGAAGTTATTGTTTTCCGACCATCCTTTGTAGTATTTGGTTTTGCTGGAGAAGGCGTTGAGGCCTTGTCGTTGCAGGGACAGTCGATACTCAGTGGTTTGTTCACATTTTACATTTGCCAAGGCCTCGCACATTGCAATATTGATTTTGTGCAGTTTTTTCATTGACCGCAAATGCCTTGATGGCAATTAGTCGTTTTTCATGGGTTTTGAACCCTCATAAAACATTCTTTGTGTCCTCGTACATGATGGTCAAAACCTTAGTTTTTTATTGTATTCACAAACTCTCATGCTTGACTCCAACACCATGGTGCCATCGATAATTTGTTTCAATAAGATTTCAGCTGGTGATCACTATGACAATGTCAAACATGCAATCTCGACACCAAAACCATGCATCTCTCCTTGATGGGTTTTGGATGCCCATGCTACACTTAGTTTCTCCTCCCTCTATCGATGCCACCAACTCCCTCAACTGCTTTTTTCTCACCATCCTTGTCCGCCAACCCCTCCAAAAAAGGTCTACCAAAGTGCAAGAAGGCTATCATTTCCCATGACTATGAAGAAGAAAAACCACGGTTTCCAAACAAAGACAAAGACCACCACCATAAAGATGTCATTTCCTTGGCAAAAAAGGCATTTTATGTAGCCAGCCGTGATGTATAATAGGATGTTTTCATGGGCATGCTTGTTGCCATGACGTTGCCAGTGAGAGAAGCTAGTGACATGATAAAAGTGAATGTGCTAATGCCAATCCTTTTCAATGAAACAATTATGGATGCCGAATTCAAGCCGGTCTCCTGGATATTCCCTTCCAGCTCTCCCTCAAACCGATTCTCCTGGTTTCATCATAAGCTCACGGCACATCATGGAAGCAAGGGCCGAATATGGATCAATATTCCTTAGGCACGTACCAATCATCCATAATGCTGTCATGTAGCACAACACCATCACTAAGGTGATTGGTTTGAACCATGCAGCATGCTACACACCAGATCATTGCTTTCCAACTTTTGCAAGAAATGCAGGAGGCAACAAATAGAATCTCTCGTGGTCATCACACATGATCCTTCTTTGAAACCACCCCAAATTGGGGCATGTGGTCGCCTGTACACACCAGCTCATGCGAGAGCGCTAGACCCCCTCTGTAACACCCTCATCTACAAGCAGATCACGAACATTGTGGAGTTGCACATGGTCAATATCTTATTCACAAGCAAAGAGCATTCCATGTTTTGTGGCTCGTGGTGTCAACAAGATCTAGATTTTGAGGTGAATTCATGCTCGTGCTATGAGACTTCAACAGCGTAAAAGCTTCTTTACAACTATGAGTCACGCAAACTGAGCACCACTTTTACATCCACATGTACAAGATCAAGCTCCACATGGTAATGTACACTAACCACAATGATGATCACCCCATTCTTGTTGAAAATTTCACAATTAAAACGAAGGGAAGCACGAAGGTGTAGGTGCTAAGGTAGGAAGACAAATGCCAAATAATGGTTCTCCTTGCAAGCTACGTCAAGGGTGAATTGTTGCCAAGCTAGGTCATCTGGAATGGTAAAACAACAGCATGAAATCCGTAGGAAAACAACTTTGGCATTGCGTAGTGCACTAGCTAATGGCACCTTACCCTTATGCGGAATCATTGGACTTCCCCAAAGAACACTAAAGAGTGGTTCACTATTGTACTGAGTTCTTACTTTGTGCCCATGTTTGCAAAGAATGGGCATGCTCATGATGAGGAAAGGGTGCTAATATGCACAAGACATGGGTACGAGAGGTATACCCATGGGTGCACATTGTGTATATCCTTGCCTATTGTAACAACAAGATATATTTTGATGATGTCGGCCTATAGAAACCGTTCATGGCACGCATGAACCAAGGGTATGCCTCATTAGTGGCAAAGCGTACTAAAGAGGGCGGGGATATGAACTTTAACAAGGATTATGCACAGGGATGGATGCTCATTCCATGGGGTTACATAAGAAAGACCGATGGCATGGTGTGCAACGAATGGTATAAGAGACATTGGAGTGTGTCTTTGCCAGTGACGTTTGCATCATAGTGTCTAGTGACTTTATTAGCTTGTTCACTTTGCAACATGTAGATGGGTTCAAGGCCGAGGATGTGGTCGCTTAGACGCACTACTCTTTTGGTGGACGTTCCTTCCTCTATTTTCTTATGTCATGTCATGTTCTTTACAAGTGTCCAACTTTTCCTTTTCTTGCCATTTTTTAACCTAACCAGCTGTCCCCATGTTACGTATGTTACAATCTCCACGAGACTGTGTGAAACGTTTTTGAAAGCACCAGATGAGCACCCATAGAGAAAAACAAAAAAGGTGTTGTCATCACTTGACCTAGGTCAATTGTTTTTGAATTTTCAAAATAAATGATTGATATTGAAATAGTCAAAGAATGAAAAATATTCAAACAAAAATAATTTTGAACAATATTTTAAATTAATCATCTTCCCATCCAAAATCTGAACATCAGTCATTGCCAAACCCATTTCAATGTTGGATCATGCATATATGTCCAATGTAGCTGTTTTATAAGCTTATTTTCTAGCACATTATAGTGGTGTGCTTGTAGCATGAGAATGCACATATACATAAGTTCATCCTAAGATTACACTCTCAAATGGATGTCCTACCTTCTATATTTCAATCTTACTCCCATAACTATAATCTCTCCCCATGTCCCCTTTATCCCTCCGTTTATATCTCTCTACTTATTTCTTCCTCTCTCTCTCTCTCTATCTCTCTCTCTCTCTCTCTCTCTCTCTC
>SZWC01003972.1:157967-168126 GCA_023375785.1 Penium margaritaceum | reverse complement strand
TCTCTCTCTCTCTCTCTCTCTCTCTCTCTCCCTCTCTCTCTCTCTCTCTCTCTCTCTCTCTCTGTCTCTCACACACACTCTCATCCCTCTGCCCGCCACAACACTGGCAGAGAATTTTCACTCCCGAGTAAGAGCACTCAGTGGTGGAGGAGACAAAACTGTAGCCAAACCAAAGCTGAAGGCCAACTGGGCGGCGTCCGTCGTGCTCGAACCATTGCTGTTTTCTCAACTGGAGGCACGCTCATGCATTTGGACTGAGGCATGTGTGTTGTTTCCTCCCTCCCGTTTTTTTTGTGTCGGCCTGGACGCCTCCTTGGGGGCAGTGCGCTGCTCGCCATACGCCAAGCTCTGGTTGCCGGGAAGGAGGAGGTCAAGCGCCGCAAGGCTGCCCTCACCCACACAAGCGCAGGCAACGAGGCCACCCTCGGCAGCGACGTTGGCGGAGGCTGCGGCGGCGGCGGCGGTGGCAGCGCTGGCGGTGGCTATAGCCTGAGGGATGGCGAGGCAGGGGACTGGGTGGCTCTGACAGCGCCTGCCACGGTGGAGAAAGTGGGCCTCGTTGCCTCCGTGCCTGCAGAGCTCCTCCTGCCGTGAGCGCCCGCAGTTGTGCAGCAGCAGCAGCGGCAGCGGCGGAAAAAACAGGAGCGGCAACGGCAGGAGCAGCAGGAGTACGTAGGAGGGCTTGCGGTGGGCCACGGTCGGGCTACACTGAGTTTCCAGACGGCTGGCTTCCTTTGGTTTCCTCGGTGGTTTTCTTTTTCTTTTTCTGCGATGGGGAGGAGCTGGAGTTGTAGAGCCAGCACACACTGGACACCTCTTTTGCGTTGCTGAGTGTTCCACTTCTGCATAACCAAGCTACTACGAATGCTGGCCTTTGGAACGCAGACAAGATGTGTGTGTTACCTATCTCAACTCTTAACATGTGCATATTTGTGTAGCTTGTTGTGTACATATCTGAGGTTGGGAGAAGAAGACTGCGGGCAGGGACATCAGGTGACGAAGGCAATGCCGTGGGTATTGTCTCACTTGGTTTTTGCATGCAGACAAGCGGTTGGACATGTTCGTCCCCACTAGAAATGTGAAGTAAACATAGAGGTGGCACTGTTTTGCCGGTGGTGTTGTGTGGGCTTTGGGCTGTCTGAGTCTCAGATAGTGTTGTGCAATGGGAGCCTCTTGGTCTGCCCCAATATCATCCAGCAGCTACATTGCTTTTTCTGTGACACATTCGGTGCATTCCAGCCACCTTGTTTACCAATGCATGGCTAATAGATTGTGGTTGAGACCCAGCCACTTGGTCCGCGCGAGTGTCTGAGGTGACCCCATCGAAATTGGACACAAATTATCTCTGGTACCTTGTATATTCCCTCCGCGACTCAGACCTAGGTACACCGTGGTTTATCCTAGTACCTGAAGAAACCCATATCTGATGGATTGATTCATTGTTGACAATTTGTCTGTCGTGTGTAGCCTAAACATGGGCGTGTTGTGATTTGTGACGTTCTTGTACAGTCTACTTTGACCACTCGGTCGTGTCCATACTCGTGCAGATCCCTGAGGCGGGCCTTGGTGACACCGGTGCGACAACTGGCGGCAGACTACCGGCTTGGAGTTAGCCGACTACCATTCCAGAGCCCCGGACACTGTCGGGACTTCCTGCTTTTTTTTCTACAGCTTGCAAGAGTCTTTCGGTGGACTGGCCATGAGCCCGATTTGCATGTTTTTGCATTACGTGTCCACCGTCTAATGATGGATGCATGCATGTCACCAGTCGTAGCGTCCGTCTTATGATCCTGCACGTCTAGGTTCAGACGGCATAGCATTCCGACATATGTGCACAGAGTTATGGCCAAAACCGTGGTTTTGGGCCGGTTTTTGGACAGCTCTTGGACCGCAGTGTGCGACACCCGCTGTGCGCCGCGGCATGTGTTTATGCCACGGACCTATCATTTGTCATCTCTCTCTGCAAATGCTATTGAAGCATTCAGACACTTTGTCTTGTGTCCCCTAGCCAATCTCTTGCCGTTGCGTGCACGACTTGTGACTGTCGTCACCGTCTGATCAGGCACTGACGCCTGGTCAACGGGAGTGTTGCTAGGAAGCTTCCTTACATCTTCTCATGGTATCAGAGCAGTGAGACAGTTCTCACTGAGCTGCGCAGCAGAGACGCAACAGAGCAGCAGTAGTGAGAGTCACCGCTGCAGTAGATCCTCTGGGGCCTGTCGAAGACAACCGGTCGCCGTCGACGCAGCCCACACATATCACGTGAGACCGTAGCAGCGGGGTTGCCACCGTGCCAGTAGCAGCAAAGCAGCAGAGCAGCAGCAGTAGCAGCAGCGTCGTAGCAACAGCTATTGTAGCGCATGGCAGCTGCAGCGAGTGCAGCCGCCGTCCGCAGCCGCAGCGGCGGCCGCGGCCGCGGCAACAGCAGCGCAGCGGCAGCAGCAGAGCAGCAGCAGCGGCGGCAACAGCAGCGCAGCGGCGGCAACAGCAGCGCAGCAGCAGCAGCAGCGGCAGCCGTGGCGGCAGTAGCACAGCAGTAGCAGTTGTAGCAATAGCAGTGCAGCAGCGGCATCAGCAGCAGCGCGCGGCGGCGGCGGCGAGCAGCAGCCGCAGCGGACACCAGCAGCAGCGGCATTGCACAGCCGCTGCTCCCACTGCTCCGCACGCAGCCACGCAGCTGCTGCTGCTGCAATTGACAACACAGCTGTAGTAGCAGCTCAGCGGAAGCTGCTGCGCAGCATCCGCGCAACGTCTGTGCAGCCGCCGCGGAGCGGCTGTACGTTCGCGCAGAACCGCAAAAACCAAAAAAAAGGAAAAAGGAAGGAGGGAGTCCAGCTGACATCAGCAATTCTGCTTGCTGACGTCATCAGGTGGTGCTGACATCAGTAACCACTTGCTGATGTCAGCTCCATACTTAGCCAAATTTTTGGCCTGACAGTCAAAAGTTGCCAATGTCTCAAATCGTCAAGAAACGCTAACGCTTTTGAAATCTGACAAACCTGACCTGTCAATCAATATTGAGCGGCGACATGAACTCGTCTGGCAACAAGGGGGAGGGGACAGGTGATCCCTCCTCCTCTTCTTCTAAGGTCCCGAGCCCACGCTAGTAGGCCATTGAGGACCTGCGGATCCAGCAGGATGAGATGCGTCGCCTACAACAGGAGCAGATTGATGCCATCCGCACGCTGACTGAGCTTCTGCATGCCCAGTCCACGGTTCCACGGCAGGTTTCCGAGGGAGCTGCCGTCGTCGGGTCTCTACACAGCAGCCGGCTCAGGCACCCGTGACAGGAGGTAGACCTGACCCACCACCTCCTGATCTCCTGGATGATGATCCATTCATGCTAGGCATCACAGGCGACTCCCTGTATCATTAGATTCGAGTTCTTCAGGAGCGCCTCTGTCAGCTGTAGACGAGCACCAGATCCCCTCGGTTTCCTCGGATACGCTCGTCACCCGACTATCCCGGTGACTATCCCCTTCCAGGAATCTTCCCCATCCCTCGTCCTACTCAGCCTGCGGTTGCTCTCCCCACGGAGCGGCAACCCAAGGACTTTGAGACACCACCTCCACGGTACATCAGTGAGGATGGCTTCGACTGCGAGGATGTAGCGTGGCAGTGCCAAGCCGACCGGTCGAAGGAGCCACGTGGCTCGAGCGGGGTCACCTGGGACTGTGGGCGGTTGGACGGGATGGCTTGAGGGTCAGAGACCCTCAAGCACCGCGGTTTTGGCCTAGTCAGCCAAGGATTCCGTCCAATCCGCTATATTGGTATCAGAGCTCTAGGGCTCGAATCCCACGTCGGGATTACCGGAGATGCCGAGGCGGCTCTCACTCCTAGCGGGGGGGAGTGTAGCGTGGCAGTGCCACGCCGACTGGTCGAAGGAGCCACGTGGCTCGAGCGGGGTCACCTGGGACTGTGGGCGGTTGGACGGGATGGCTTGAGGGTCGGAGACCCTCAAGCACCGCAGTTTTGGCCTAGTCGGCCAAGGATTCCGTCCAATCCGCTACAGAGGAGATCCTCTTTCAGGTTTAGGCTAATTTAGAGGGAGTATGACCCTACTACCACAACCCGTATCAGCCTACAGACCCAAGACAGGTGCTGACAGCAGCCAGAGCGATGCGCGGACTCCTCTATGCCATGCCACACGAGACCGTCGTCGATTTCCGCCACTTCCTTGGCGAGGCCGGCACAGGCACCGGCGCTGATCCACACAGAGGATGGGATCTGGCCTTATCCCTGCTTGCCGCAGAGACGGACGCCACTCGTGCAGCACACATTCGTGCCTTCCACTCTCTCCGTCAGGGGCCTCCCAAGCCTATAGCCGATTACTGGCGACTCGCCATGCGCATCTACACGCGCCTTGGGACCTCAGGAGGCACACAGCTGTGGGCGCTCTATACGATGATGCTCGGAGTTTGCCTTGAGTACACTGACATCTTCACACGGTACAGCGATGCTGTCCTTGAGTCCTTTTCAGCAACTCTACAGCTTCTCCCCTGGGCGCATCAGCTCTTCCTCCCGGTGACTTCAGCCCACGAGGCAGCCGTGGCCCATCAGGAGACTTCTCTTGCTATTGGAGTCGTCGCATCACCACCATCTTCCCTCCTACAGTCTCCTTCTTCATCCTCCATCACGTCATC
The DNA here is from genome assembly GCA_023375785.1 of Penium margaritaceum. NCBI lineage: Eukaryota > Viridiplantae > Streptophyta > Zygnematophyceae > Desmidiales > Peniaceae > Penium > Penium margaritaceum. Next base: position 163,483 of record SZWC01003972.1, on the reverse strand, counting down.
ATCTTCCTCCTCTTCGGCCCTGCCCACACCCATTCAGACACAGGGTGTTACAGCAGCAGCTCAGAGGAAGAAGAAGGGGAAGGGTGGATCAGGTCAGCAGTAGTCACAGTAGCAGTCGTCATTCAGTGGTAGTAGTGGACGTTATGTTTACTAGTACAACTGTGGAGGCGCCCATCGCTACACCGAGTGCCAACAGCCGCTCGACCGGGCGCGGATTACTTGTGGGCTCCAGGCGGCACACGCCCTCCGTTCCACGTCCAGCACGTCATCCTCGCCATCCTTCGGACGCGTGGCGGCCACGACTGTAGCTGTTCCCGCTTCCTCACCGGCGAGTATCAGTGATCCGGACCCACGCGACCGCACCATCGCTGAGCTCCGGCACCTTCTAGCGCTCAGCTTTCAGGGAGGTGCGAGTGTGTTGTCATCGTCGGTTGGTCCACAGACTGTCTATCCGTCCGTTCCTATGGGTCGTGACGATGCGTGTGGGGGAGCCCAGTCAGCATGTGATGATGATGAGCCTGACTGCACCGATTGGGTTCATGAGTCTCATCTTTGTGCCCTGCGTCGTTCCTCCCCACTGACGGCTCAGCATCCCTCTGATACGGAGTGTTCCATTGCTCGTTGTACAGTGACGTCCACCAGTCGTGACTCCGGTGGCACTTGGATCATCGATTCTGGTGCCACTCATCACATGACGTGTTGTCGTAGTGATTTTGTTGTTCTTAGTCCTATCACTTTTGTCCGTTCCGTCCGTACAGGCTCTGGTCAGTCCTTGCCAGTCCATGGTATTGGGGTTGTATGTTTCAACGGTCCGTCTGGCCCCTTGTACCTTTCCTATGTGTTGTTTGTGCCTGATCTTGAGCTCAGCCTGCTTTCTGTGCGTGCCTGCACACTGATGGGTCTCTCTGTGGAGCATACCACGGACTCAGCGCCTGTGACTGCTACTGACACTCGTAGTGTTGTCCTTCGTGCCTCAATCCTAGATGATCTGTATCGCGTCTCTCAGACCTCCTCCCCTTGCTCTCCTTCCTCCGGTCAGGTTTTTTTCACTGGTTTTCTGTCTCTGGAACACCTGTAGTTACTTCATCGCCGTCTGTGTCATTTGGGCTCCGATACTATGTCGAAGCTCATACCGACACGGCCAGCTCTCGGTCTTGACGCGGCTTCTTTCGAGAAGCCACCCAAAACTGACTGTCTCTTTTGCGCTCTAGGGAAGATGCACCGATGCACCTACCCTGACTCTCGTTCCCGAGCGCTTCGGCCTCTCGAGCTAGTTCACTCAGACCTTCTTGGTCCTCATCCGGTTGAGTCCCTATCTGATTGGGGCCGGTATGTTCTAACGTTGACTGACGACTTTACCCGGATGCGATGGGTCTACAGCCTGTGTCAGAAGAGCCCTTGCAGTTCGACTCTGGCTTGTGATGGCTGAGCGTCAGTCACGTCACACGCTACATACTTTCCGCTCGGATCGCGGCGGTGAGTTCCTTGGCGAGATGGACGGGTTCTTTGCTGAGCACGGGATTTTTCACCAAGTCTCCGCTGTTGCTACCCCTTAGCAGAACGGTGTTTCAAGCGGTTGAACCGCACCATGGAGGATGCGGTCCGCGCTATGCGGTCTGAGTGCGGTCTCCATGAGTCCTTTGTCTTTGAGGGTTTTGCCTACATGATTTGGGTTTGGAATTGCCTCCTGCACGGTCCGCTCCCGCGCCACATTACACCGTATGAGCTCTGGTTTGGACACCGTGCTGACCTTCGTCTCGCTCGCGTCTGGGGATCCCTTGCCTCTGTGTGGTACACCGAGGACCAGCAGGGGTCCAAGGTCTCACCTAGGGGCCCCTTGTGTGCCGTTGTAGGCATTTCCCCGGGGTCAAAGGCCTGACGCTTCTGGGACCCTACTCGTCGTCTCGTCATTGAGTCACGGGACGCGCTCTTTTTCGAGTCTCTCACCTACCGTGACCTGACTTTGATCACGGCACTCTCCGCCACACATGTCCCTACCTCTGAGGGTTCTCGGCAGATGGGGGAGACTTCTACGCCAGTGAGCACCTCTCACCAGGCTGATGTGTCCGTTTGAGCCCCTTTCACCTCTCGGTCTCCAGCCCTTGATGACCCGGTGATCATCGCCGTCGGTCCAGAGACCTCGCCCGTACAGCCTGTTTCACGCCGCACAGGTGCCCCGGCTTCTGTTCCAGCGCCTACTTCTGCGCCAGTACCTGTGTCTGCTGGCACTCCTATTTTTGTGCCTGGTCCAGTCTCGCCTTCTCCCGTATCTGCTCCTGCTGGCACTCATGCCTCTGTGTCAGGTCCAGTCTTGCCTGCTCCTGCTGTCACACCAAGCCCCGTGTCCCCCAGACACGCATCTCCTCGCACGACATCACCTGTATTACTTCAGTCCCTACCAGCTGTGGTCATGCCTGTCCCTGAGCCTATGGTGTGCCCTCGAGCTCCGGTTACTCCCGTGAGTCCGGTGGCCCTCTTTGACCACTGGATTCCGGAGCTCAGCGAGCGTCGGGCCCTGCACCCAGGCGCCCCTCTCACAGCATCGCAAGCGGTAACCCCGGCACAAAGACCGTAGGCCTGAGTGTCCGCACTGAGCTCACAGAGGTACATCCAGCGTGCCCCGTAGGGCACGATCTCATCAATCGCGAGTTCCATATCGCTTGTGATGTAGCAGCTGATCTTGTGGTCGTCAGGCCTAGCAACGAGGCGTGTGCCCTTGCCACGGAGAGTTCTCCCTCTATGGTGCCCGACTCGGGCACCCTGAGGGAAGCTCTCTCATCACAGAATGCTGACGCTTGGCGCGTTGCCCGCAAGGATGAGCTTCGCGCTATCCGAGAGCATAGAGTCTATGAGCTTGTCGACCTTCCGCCTGGGAGGAAGGCTATTCAGGTGAAGTGGGTCTTTTGCAAGAAAGTGAAGCCGGATGGCTCATTGGAACGCTACAAGGACCGCTTGGTCGTCAAGGGGTGCTCTCAGATTGAGGGCGTCGATTACACTGACATTTTGGCCCCTGTCGGCCGCATGACCTCAGCTCAAGCTCTGTTTGGTGTAGTGGCTCAGCATGACTGGGAACTGCACCAAATGGACGTGAACAATGTGTTCCTCCATGGCTCTCTGGATGAGGAGATCTACATGGCTCAACCACCAGGCTTTGAGGACGGTGACAAGGTCTGGCGCTTGCGCAAGTCCTTGTACGACCTCAAGCAGTCTCCGCGATGTTGGAACCGGGAGATCACTGGTACTTTGACTCGTGCAAGATATGTACAGAGCGAGGCAGATCCCTCTCTCTTCATCCAACCGATACCCGAGTGGTTCACTGCCATCCTGGTCTATGTCGATGACCTTCTGATCGTGTCTCCATCCCTGGAGGCCGTGAAGGAGGCCAAGGCTGTCCTTCAGACTACCTACAAGATGAAGGACCTCGGTCCTCCATCGGTGTTTCTTGGTATGGAGATCGTGCGAGATCACAGACGTCGGACACTGTTACTGCATCAGGCCCGATACGCATGAGTCGTAGGGGAGCATTTCAACGACCTCCTTGGTGCAGTGCCCTCCGCTTCCACACCTCTTACACCTGATGGGCTGGATGCCCTGAAGGTGGATGATCCCACACAGCTGGGGGAGACAGTGGACGTGACCTTGTACCTCTGTCTCATCGGATCTCTGATTTACCTGACCCCTACCACACGTCCTGACATCGCTTTTGCTGTCAACCTCCTCGCTTAGTTCTTGTAGGCTCCACGTGCCAGAGCCCTTCACGCGGCTGTGCGAGTGGTGCGGTACGTGGTCTCCACGCCGTACCTCGGACTCTGCTCTCGTCGGCAGTGTTCGATGGTCCTTGACGGCTACACTGACAGCAACTGGGTTTGGAGCCCAGATGGACGCAGCCCTACTAGCTACGTGTTCCTGCTTGGTGGTACCGCTCTGTCTTGGCGTAGCGGGAAGCAAGGCTGAATCGCACGTAGCTCGTTGGAGGCAGAGTACGTTGCTTTGGGCGCAGGGACTGCTGAGGCGGTATGGCTGCAGCGCCTGTTTCTTGAGCTTGGTCAGTCAGTACCCGCCATTGTACTCCGTTGCGACAACCAGAGTGCTCTTGCCATTGCGGAGAACTTCGCTGTCTTTCATGCTCGCACGAAGCACATTGCAATTGAGCATCACTTTGTTCGTGATGTGGTAGAGCGACACGTGGTCTCCGTCATGTGGGTTGGCACCCACATGCAGCGTGCTGATTTCTTGACGAAGGCACTAGCTCGCGGAAAGTTCCTGGTGGCCATTCATTCTGTTGGGCTTCACCCCATGCCTGAGAGTGGTTGAGTGTGAGATGTATTTCGGTGTCCCATCTGTTTTACTCATAGTATTGTACTCATCCCAATGCTGCGCGTGTATGGACATACGTACCATCGGGTCATGGGGGAGTGTTGTGATTTGTGACGTTCTTGTACAGTCTATTGTGACCACTCGGCCGTGTCCATACTCGTGCAGATCCCTGAGGCGGGCCCTGGTGACACCGGTGCGACGACTGGCAGCGGACTACCAGCTTGGAGCTGGCCGACTACCGTCCTAGAGCCCCGGACACTGCTGGGACTTCCTGTTGTTTTTTCTACAGCTTGCAGGAGTCTTTCGGTGGACTGGCCATGAGCCCGATTTGCATGTTTTTGCATTGCGTGTCCACCGTCTGATGATGGATGCATGCATGTGACCAGTCGTAGCCTCCGTCTTGTGATCCTGCACGTCTAGGTTCAGACGGCATAGCATTCTGACATGTGTGCACAGAATTATGGCCAAAACAGTGGTTTTGGGCCGGTTTTAGGACAACTCTTGGACCGCTGTGCGCCGCGGCAGGTATTTATGCCATGGACCTATCATTTGTTAACTCTCTCTGCAAATGCTATTGAAGAATTCAGACACTTTGCCTGGTGTCCCCTAGCCAAACTCTTGCCGTTGCGTGCACGACTTGTGAGTGTCGTCACCGTCTGATCAGGCACTGACGCCTGGTCAACGGGAGTGTTGCTAGGAAGCTTCCTTGCATCTTCTCAGGGTGAAACTCGAATGCTGAGTGACATGTTCCGGCGCCTCAGGATGTTTAACTAGCCTAGATTTGGCTTACCGGTGGTGATAGCATACCACACCGTGTCTGTGTTGTTATGTCAGTGTCTTAGTGACCTCTGGACTTGACGCCGCTCACATGCAGGCAGGCTACAGTGGTCGATCACCATGTTGACAATCTCAGCTTCACCTTGCACATTCCTATGTGCACATAGGAGTTTTCTCGATGGCTAGTTCACGGTGGTCCATTGCTCGGGCAACATTAGTTTTGCTCTCTGTCATTTTAGTTATGTAGAATGTGTTTTTCTGCTTCCGCTGCTTTTTTCGGTCCGTCTTTTGGCCACCCAAGTGAGTCGTATTGTTGCCGGGTTCTATCCAGTTGTTGTTTGACCGCTGGTAGCTATCTTTTTGGACTCACCCATAGACTAGCTGGCATGCACCTTGCACGTACGCTGGCCGTACCGAGAGTG
>SZWC01003972.1:145791-157923 GCA_023375785.1 Penium margaritaceum | reverse complement strand
GGGCAACATTAGTTTTGCTCTCTGTCATTTTAGTTATGTAGAATGTGTTTTTCTGCTTCCGCTGCTTTTTTCGGTCCGTCTTTTGGCCACCCAAGTGAGTCGTATTGTTGCCGGGTTCTATCCAGTTGTTGTTTGACCGCTGGTAGCTATCTTTTTGGACTCACCCATAGACTAGCTGGCATGCACCTTGCACGTACGCTGGCCGTACCGAGAGTGGGGAGGGGGGGATCCTCCTCTCTTGTTCATTGTTCTAACTCTCATTCTTTCAACCATGTCTTTGCCGTCTCTCCACCATCCTTAGCGCCGTCTGTTTCATTGTGTCCCTCACAACCTACACTCTCATACAGTATGTCGCTAAAGGGGGCTTCTCTATTCCCTTAGTCTGGACGTGTTTCTGGTACCGTACTTACTCTTAGTGAATTTCTTTGAAGGTTTTTAATGGTACTTAATTGGAAATGTCTTAGGGTGTGCAGGCCCATGCAAAAAAGAACATTAGCTCTGTGTGTAAGTGTGATGCAAGACGGCAAGAATTTGGCTAAGTATGGAACGCTCAATATAAAAGAACAAGGAGTGTTTACAAATGAGCCCCTTGCAGGCCTATATAGGGGTGCCGACAGCTAGCCGCACCGGGCCCCGTCACCCCTGCTGAACCCAAATGACTCAACAGGGAGAACACACTACATACACCATGAGAGTAACAAAAGTGGTATCCTCCTTGATGCACCGGAATTGCTCTCCGAGTGCCCGGGTCTCGACCACAGAGAATATACGAGCAGTGCCAAAAAATCTCAGAATCAACGTCCAGACATCACAGACGGCTTTCCGAACATCGAAAGCCCCACAACAGCCATCAGGTCTCCTAGTCACACCGGTATAGTCCTCCGGGTGCGCGGTTCTCAACCCACTGAGAAAAACTCTCCTACCTCTTGACAAGCCCACATGGCCGCCGGAACATATCGACCGCGTCTCGCCGGCGTTGTCGTAGGTGCTGGAGAAGTCTCAGTGCAGTCCGGAGGTCCGTCATGTCGTCACGCCCTCCTCTACCATATACCATTAATGTGGGTATATTGGTAAACCAGCGGTGTCGGTCGTGACGGGTGGAAGCCACACAAACCAACAAATGGTACTAGCGTTCACCCAAAAATTTGGTCATCTATAACGTTTTTTGCAATGTCTCCCACCTCCTGTCCAAGAATATGGTTGGGGGTTTACCTTTGTTACATTGTTTACATTTATTGATGCACAAGTTCACATGTCCCACCTTTGGGACTCATTTGCCAAGGTTTGTCTTGTCCAAAGTGCATACCCACAAGAAACTACCCGTTGATCCACAGCTCGCTTCATCGAGGATGCAAGGATCGCATTCGTGGTTGTGAAGTTGTTGTAAATCCTTAGTTTTGGAGAGACATGTCATGGGAACACAATAGGAAGAGTACTTGTGCCCAGCTTGAATTTTGAAGGTGTTCCTCTCAAATGGCCCAGTGTTATTTAGGGCATAGTTGAATTGAAGCATTTTTATCAAGCGAAAGTCAAAGTCTGTACAACAGTCCGAACCCGGTCAAAGTCTGTACAACAGTCCGACCTGTTCTGGTGTCTCAGGAGACCTGTCTCCTGTGGTTTTACATTGTTTGGTGTGCATATTACCCGTCCGTGCATTTTGGTGCGGAGGGGATGACAGACCCTGGCGGGCTAGCTGCCAATCCCCAGTACATAAGCCATTGTACAGCTTATTACACTTTCTCCTTGTTCTTTAAGTGGTCCAGACTTGGCCAGATTTGGCCTTCACTTCTGCCCCTCACACCCAGAGCTCATGGCAGTTTTGCATGAGCTTGCATGCCCTGATAGAGCCCGGGCATTCTATGAGTATATGATTTTAAGTGGCACTAAAATATCTCCAAGGAATGCATCACCTCCCACCCCCACCCACCAATCATGCTACAGGTAGAGAGCACTGGGACTTGAAGCATTGGATATAGATAACCCCCCCCCCTCCTCCCACCTCCTGTTGCTGATGTTGCGGGTACAACTGTGGCTCATATGGGTAAGTATAAATGCCTTTGCCATTTGGTTCCAAGTGTAACCATTGTTGCTATGGTCGCCTAGGACGTTGTCGCAACTTACACCGGTGGAATTGGATTTCGACGATTGAGTTGTCCCACAATTGATTCGACGACATGTTTTGCACTTTTGCATGTAATTATTTTGGGGGTACTTTTGAAATCGATAGAAAAGAAGGAGTAGACTATTAAAGTTGATGACCGAGGATGTTTACTTTGTTGTTTTAACGAGATTTTCGGCTCGATGTGTTTTTTTTTTTTTCGCTTGTTGTTCAACATGAAGAGCGACGACCATTCCACCGTTCGATGCTTTAAACGGTTAATGCTCTTCACTTTCACGTTCGATGTTTGACGGACGTCAAACGTGAGGCGAGGAGCGCTTGATGGCACTGAGAGCCACCAAAAGGCACGTTGAAGTGCCTGAATATTGCCAGGCCCAGATTAGTTTTCAACTGTAGCATTGGAGGCCGAGACAAATAAAACAAAGACCAAATTGAATACCTGACATAATAGTGGGAGTCAACCATTGAAATCGACAAATCAACTTTGGAATCATTTTTTTGGTACTTTTGAATTTGACGAAAGCCCATTTTTTATGAATTTCAATGTCTTGAGAAATAGTTGAATTTGATATTAAGATTCACTGTGTAAGTTGTTGCGACTGCTAGGATAAGCAAGCAAGCAGGCAAGCATGTGGAAGGAGCGACACCATGGATTTGGGGGCAAGCTCACGTTGCGTAAGAGAGGCAAGAGGACAACAAGTGAGCGAGTAAGGAACGAGCGAAGTCATAAGCGCCTGTTCACCGGGCCACCCACGCGAGATTCTTGACGTGGGGCCCAAACGCTACCCAGGGATCGAACCCGGCCCTGGAGCGAGCGAGCTCCAGGCGGTTTCTCACACGCCGGCATAAACTGGCCGTGTGGTCCCAAGGGATCAGCAACCCAGCTCACTAAACATGTAGGTGTGTAACAACCCGACCACATCGATCACGAGCATATGTGGTGCATGCACTCCTACAAGTGTGTGCCCCATTCTAGAATGTAGCAGTATGAAACGCCACTATAATCTAGCTCTCCATAAAGCTGGTGTTGGTGCTGTGGCCACCACTTGATAGCTTGATGGTGTTGCCACCACTGCACGCTCCATGTTGTGTCATAGCTTTATACCGGAGAGCTTACAGTGATGATACGTGTGTGTGCATAGAGTCAAGAGGTCACTTGCGTGTGTCACAACCATAACCAACAGTTCCCCATGACCCACAGACGAAAAGTCCACATACACATAAGACAAGAAGCACGTCACAAGACGACGAGACACAGAAGACTCATGTCAACCAGGGGCATTGTGAAAGCGCGGCAGACCTACAGAATTCACAGCCACTTTGAACATGCCACTGCTGAGAGCTTTGGTAAAAAAGTCTGCACGCTCATGACAAGTGTCAACCCAGACAACCTGAACTTTTCCAGCAGCAATGCGCTCGCATACAAAGAGATGCCCAATGTTGATGTCCTTTGTGTGAGAATAATGCATGCCATTGTGCTCGGGGATTGCCTTTGCACTTTGTTTGTAACAGCGTATAGCAATGCAATGAATGGGAACACACAACTGTTGCAACGTACTCTGCCTCATTGGAGCTTTGGGCTCCACAACCTTGTTTTCCACTCTTCCATGAGATAGCTGTTCCACCGACAAGAAAGATGTAACCAGTGCCGCTACGAGCATGAGTGTCATGTGCCCAATCACTATCTGTGTATCCGTCTACCACCATAGAGGACTGAGCACGGTAGCACAATCCCACACGTGCAGTGGACAGTGCATAGTGGATAACACGCAGTGCCACCTTGAGGTGTTTTTGGAGACGCTATTGAGAGAACTAGGCCAAGAAGTTGACCGAGAAGGCTACGTCTGCTTGTGCGGTAGTAGCGAGGTACATGAGGGAGCTGACCACACTAAGGCAGTCAATGACATCGACAGCCTCCCCCAGTTGTGCTAAATCAAGCGACTTCAGCAAACGCTGTCGTGCAAGAGTCATCCGTGTGGACGCAATCCGAACGTCAGCGAGCAGTGAGGCAAAGTGCTCCCCCAGTGTGCGGATGTATGTAGCCTGGTGTACGTGCAGAGTGCATCATTGACGGTCACGATCAAGCTCCATTCCAAGAGATACTCGTGCAGGACCCAGGTCCTTCATCTTGTATGTGGACTGTAGTAAGCTCTTCACTGATTGGACAACTGTGGGACTAGGAGAGGCTATGAGAAGGTCATCGACGTATACGAGGATGGCCACGCATAGCTCTGAGGGGGTACTTGAGAAGAATGCTGGATCAAGCGTGCTATGGCTGTAACCGTCCCGCTGGAGAGTGGAGGAGATCTCCATGTTCCAACAACGCGGTGACTGCTTGAGCCCAAAGAGGGCCTTGTGCAAGCGCCACACCTTGTTTGTGCCATCAAAGAACCCTGGTGGCTGAACCATGTAGATCTCTTCATCAAGCCTTCCATGTAGGAAGGCATTGTTGACGTCCATGTGCTCCAGTTCCTAGTCATGCTGAGTGACAAGAATCAACAACGCTCGGGGAGTGGTGTACCGCCCGAACGATGCGAGGATCTCATCAAAGTCAATCCCAGGAATCTGGGAAAAACCCTTAGCCGTGAGACGAGCCTTGTACCGGTCAACTTTACCATCAGGCTTCAACTTACGCCGAAGCACCCACCGCGTAGAGACTACCTTGCGACCTGCAAGGAGGTCCAGGGAGGCTCAAAGACGCCATGCTCCTGGAGAGCATTCAATTTCTCCTGCATGGCCTTCTCCCAAAGGTCAGCATCAGCTGCCTCACAAGCCTGCTGGACAGAGGAAGGCTCGGGAGGGAGAGCAGGAAGGCCAGAGGCTACAAAACATGTAGTAACGTAGTCGGCGACAGAGGACTAGAGAGCATTGTGAAACTCATGGGCTACAAGAGTGTAGCTAACTGCTGAGTTGGGATGAACAACACTCACTGACAGGCCGGAGTAGGAAGGCCAGTGGGACTCACTGAGGGGCCAGCAGTGGAGGACGACGCGTTGGAGCACGTGACCCACTACAAGGGTTGAGAGGCCTGTGACGGGCCAATGGAGGCATGATCAATTGGCACCACAGAAGAGCATGAGCGCCACTGAGAGGACAGAGAGGTCTGTGGAAGAGCACACAGTCTCCCCCCACGTGTGTAGGAATCAGGCCTAGGAGGAGGAACCTAAGGTGCTTCACCTCCAGGGATGTCAACCATCAGAGGTGACTGCCGCACAGACTCCAAGGATGAGCTGGGAGTGGACTACACGGGGGACTGTGTGTCAGTGGATGCCGAATCCGTGGGACTGCTAGAGGATGGCCGGGACTCCGAGGAATTCCAGGAAACATCCAACTCTGAGGAGGAACGGGAGGTTGAGGAGTCCGAGGAGGAGTCCTCCTCCTCACTGTCCGTGTGAGGGACAGACTGGACAGTAGGGGACGCCGTGGGATCAGGAAATGATGACGCTCGAAGCTCGGAGGCTAGAACAGACACACCCCGCCCAAGCCGATGAAGCGAGGAGAGAGAGGAGGGAGGAGAGACATGGGACAGGTCATAAGGAATGACATCCTTGGAGAACAGAGCGTCACGAGACTGATTGATGCAAGGATGATCAGGGTCCCAGAAGTGCCACGCCTTGGACATGGCCAAGATACCCAAGAATTTGCAAAGGCAGGTGCGAGGGCTGAGTTTGCCGTTGCAAAAGTCCTCGAGCAACCAGATGGCAGTGACAAAACCCTAGACAAGAGCAAGACGGAGGTCGGCACGAGGACCGTGCCAGCGTTCAAATGGGGTGACATGACGAGGAAGGGGACCATGTGGAATACGGGTCTACACCCAGGTCATGAAGGACATGATTTTGAAGGAAAAGACATGGTCAAGGGAGAGCTTACTAAGAAGAGCGCGGACACCGTCAGCAAGGGTACGGTTCCAGCGTTTAGAGACGCCGTTCTTCTGGGTTGTGTAAGGAGCCAAAGGTTCCATATACACTCTGTGAGAGGTCAAGAAGCGGGCGGTGGGACCCATGAACTCACTACCATGGTCACAGTGAAAGACCTTCAGCCGACGACCACAGGCCAGTTTGGCCTGAGGCAGCCAGGTCTTGAGCATGGAACAGGCGTCACTCTTTTGGCGAAGGGCAAAGACCCAACGCATATGAGAAGAATCATCTATAAGTCAGAGGACATAGCGGCCAACCCCCCCAAGAGCATCATGGGCAAGGGGTCCCATGACGTCAGCGGACAAGAGGTCAAGGGGATGGGACGTGCGGGACTCAGATGTAGAAAACGAGGAATGGTGCATCTTGCCCTGAGCACAGTCAAGACAGTCAGCGGGACAAGGGACCGGCTTGTCCTGCAACAGGCTGTCAATAACAGTAGTGTGAATGTGGCAGAGACGGCGGTGGAGGTGTTGTGCGTGTGTCGGGGAGAGAGCGGAAGCGACATGAACAAGGGCTGTGGAAGCTGGGTGAGGAGAAAAGGAGGGCACACAGTACAAGCGGTCACCGCGCGTGCCACGCAGCAGGACACGACCAGTGCCGCGGTGCAACACAGATGCAACACCGCGGCTGGAAGAGAAGTCCATGCACTGGTCATCGAGAGTCGTAACAGGGAGCAAACTGAGCTTAAGAGCATGCACATACTGCACATCTGGCAGAAAGAGTTCCCCCTTAGGGTCAACAAAATGGACAACCCCGACACCCTGGACTGGCAAGAGCTGGCCAGAGCCGGTGCGGACAAAACGCACAGAGCCGACAGGACCCAAAGAAACAAACGAGGAATGAGGAAGGTGTTGACCACATACAGCAAGGCAACAAGGCAAGATGTAAGACTGCCACTGTTCAATTCACGGAACATCAACTGGGAAGAAATCCTGAACATGACCGGATGACGGACCACAAAGAGACTCATCAACTACACACACAAGTGTCCCCTTGACTGAACGCACACTCTCACCTCTCAGATCAGGGAGGTGCCTCTGGTGGACGACATGAGAGAGGGCAAAGTCCATCCGTTGCTCGTTGTCTGACGGGCCAGTGGTGATGACGACGCCAAAGGAGGGGCGCCGTGAAGTGTAGGTAGACGATGCCGATGGTGGAGGAGAATAGGACCCAGAGGGATGCCCGAAGTAGACGGGGCCGGCAAACCCTGGAGGCCAGCCCCAGGGAGAAGGTGGAGGCGGGAAAGCCATGGCAGTGCTGTAGGCAGCAGCACTCAAAGCGGAGGAGGAAGAGTTGTTGGAAGGAACAGTGGAGGTGGAGGAGCGAGAGGAACCACCATTGGTCCCTGACGAACGTGCCTAGTGTGCACGCATAGCGGATGCAAGGCGGGCATCATCAGGAGGCGCCGGGCACGTGGGTGCTACGTGGCCCATGGCACCGCAATTCCAGCACGCAATAGTGCTGGAGGAAGACGAAGAAGGTCCGGCGCTGTCAGAACGGCGGCCTTTACCGTGCCCCCCTTGTCCACCACCACCACAGGCTCCCCCACGACCTTTGCCTTTGCCACGGCCCCCACCCCTACCACCCCCTTAAGAAGCAAGGGAGATGGCTGGCGTGGATGAGGTGGTGGTGAAAGATGAGGCAGAAGTAGAGGATGATGAAGAAGGGGGTGCGGTGGTAGCTGTTGCAAGTACTGTGTGATGAATGCGTATTCTTGTTTTCTGCAGCAAGCTCCACCAGTCTGTCAGGCATTGAGAGGTACCGATGCCGGACAGTGCATCCGCAGGGATAGGTATGGCAGCCAAACGTTCAAGTTCAGTGGCCTTCACCTCCTGGAAGATTTCACTAAGTTTGGGGATGAGGTCATTGACAATGGAGAGAATAGCAGAGAGCTCTCCGGGGGTGGCCTTGCCAAGGTCGCACACCAAGCACAGATTGCGAGCCCAATAGACTTCGGTAGTCTAATCAGCATGCATAGAATGCGTACTGAATTGGACAGTGAGATCGCTTTGGGCTGCATGTCTAGTCACGGTCATACGCCATTTGATCAATGCGTAAGTGCCAACCGGGTCAGCAAGAGTGCGACGTGAAGTGTCAGCATTGTAGGACACGATCTCTTCAGTGAGGTCGTCAGGTCCGGCACCAATGGGAGCACGTACAACACTAGCAGACTCAGACTCAACAGGCACAAAAGGAGGGTCAGTAGAGGGATTGGACTCATGGTAGTATTCTCAAAGCTGCTCCTCCTGCGCCCAAGCACTGAAGCAAATTTCCCAAGAGTGAAAGGTGAGGTTAGAGTTGAAGTGAGATGGGTTGGAGTCAAAGTCGGGTTTGCACTGTGTTGGTGATGCAAGTGCTTTGGCAGCGGCTGCGCCAGCGGCAACAGCGACTACGAGAGGATCAGAGAAAGATGAGCCAGCAGTGGTAGATGTACAAGCAGGTGAGGTGGAGAATGCAGCAGCAATGCCAGCGGCAGCGGATACAGAGGGTGTGCTGCACAATGCGGGCTGGAGGCGGTTAATGACCGAGTCAACAATGTGATCTGCAAAGGTATCCTGGTCACCTTGTTCAGCATGCAGCTTTTCCTCAGCAGCGGGCTGTGCAGTGAGTGTAGCCTATAGTGCAATACGCTCGTGTTGTTGTTCAGCCAGTAAGGCAGCGTATTAGTCATCATGAAGTGGCATGATGCCGGTGATGTGACTCTGCCGAAAAGGCTGTGGCAAAGTTTCCCCCGCCCCAGTGGGCAAAGGGAGTGTGAGATGAGCACGTTAGGAGTTCCACAAGGCAACGAACCTGGACGCACACACACGTCAACACAGACAAGATAGGAACAAAAGGGGAGACCAAGCTCACCAAGCCCAGCGACGCAGAGAGACAAACGGTGGAAGGACAGCTGTAGCTGAGGAAGCCACAACTGCAACAGTGGCTGATGCTAAGACAACGAAGCAAGCTACTCCCATCAACGCTGCGGCTGACAGGGTGGAGAGGGTAGTAGCAGTTAAGACCACTAGTTGGATGTGAAGAGTCATTCATGATGAAGAAGAGGGCAATGCTGATGTCTGTGCATTGGAGGTGTGAATCGAGTTGACGGTACTAGAGAGTGCCGTTGCCGCTGCAGCTGCTGTTGATGCGTCTGCGTCCGCTGCGGCCGTAATTTGAGTAACGACGTTGATAGCAGCAGCTGCCAAAGGATCATGATCAACTGCGGCTGTTGTGTATGTCTCAATGGCTCTACCAGAGGCAGTGCTGGCAGGTGCACGTGCAGCATGTGCGGTGGCAGCAAAGGTGGAAGTAATACCAGTACTAGAAACAAGGGCGGCCAGCAGAGCAGACAGGATGTTAGGAGATGGAGAGGGAGCCAACTGTGCAGCAGAGGCAGTGGGGGATGCGGCCTGACGTGAGGCAGATGGTCTAGGTGCTATTGCTGCAGAGGGTGGTACTACTCCGCGAAGGGCAGCACGACGACGCTGCTGACTAGTCCTATGGGCACCGGGTGAGCTTACCGGTGATTGAAGAGCTCAGTGATCACGCGGTGGCGCCGTGGCCGGTTTGTTCTGAGACGTCGGGGAGTTGTCAGCGGCTGACTGACAGTGTGCCGCGTACTCCCTGGCGTGCACCCACTCATGGTAGTCTGCGGGGTCATAGTCTTCGCTGGAGTGATACCCCAGACTGCTACGGCAAATCTTTGACCACATCTCCCACTCCGCCCTCTCTTCGTAGTACGTGATCTTGTCGTCGATGCGGTCACGCTCAAGTGCGGCTGTGGAAGGAGTGGGAATAGGCTATGTTTCAGGAGCGGACACCAGTTTGCCGAGTGCTTCACTGCCTGGACAGGCAGCCTGCAAAAATGAGAGGTTCACAACGGCGGGAATGCCACTGCTGTTGCTGACACAACGAGCTGCTGCGGTGTTAGGGACGGTTGCAACGACCACGGCTGGGCCACAGCACAAGATGCTGCCGCCAAAGCACGACTGAGAGGTGAGAAGCTGGCGGTGGAGAACACCTGCGTCGACTATGGGAGCAGCTACTGTGTGAGGCAGCTGTCACTGCTGATGCTGATACAGTTGCTGAGGTCACCGCTGAAACCACGGTGGGAATGCGGAGGGACTGCCCCTGTGTAAGAAGCGGCTGTCGTAGTCATGGCGTAGTCAACGCACGTGAGTCGGCCGGAGCACGGCCGACTCACGATCGGCGGTGAAGAATGCCGATGCCATAGTCACAACTGTGCTGTACACGAGGGTAGGGCAACACGAAGATCATGGCTGCAATGTGTGCAGCTGCGATGGGTGCGGCAACTGTGCAAATCACCGGTACCACGGGTGAATTTGCACATGCAGCTACTGAATCAAAAGCGGCTGTTGTTGCCACAGCGCGGCCAACGTGTGTGCGGAGGCCGGAACACGGCCGAGAGCAGAGTTGACGGCAGCAAAGAAGTGTCGATGCCGTCGGTGTAGCCGAGTCGACTGCCATGGATGACTAAGTGTAGAACAGCTGCAAGGACAATGCCTTCGTGTTGCAACTGAAGGAGAGGCTGCTGCTGCGGCTAGAGCCACTGCCGCCGTACGTGAAAAGCTTACGGGGATCACCCGCCACGTGTATGTGACCCGCAAGGCCTCAGGACTGTCGTGAGGAGGAACGATTCCTCCTCCATTGATACCAGTAGGTAGTTGCAGCTGCTAGGATAAGCAAGCAAGTAGGCAAGCATGTGGAGGGAGTGACACCATGGATTTGGAGGCAAGCTCACGTTACGTATAAGAGGCAAGAGGACAACAAGTGAGTGAGTAAGGAGCAAGCAAAGTGATAAGCACTGGTTGACCGGGACACACACGCGAGACTCTAGATGTGGAGCCCGGACGCCACCCAGGGATCGAACCTGGCCCTGGAGCGAGCGAGCTCTAGACAGTTTCTCACACGCCGGCATAAACCGGCCGTGTGGTACCAAGGGATCAGCAACCCAGCTCACTAAGCTAGAAGCATGCAGGTGTGTAGAAATCCAACCACATCGATCACGAGCGTATGTGGTGCATGCACTCCTACAAGTGTGTGCCCCATTCTAGAGTGCAAGAGTATGAAACACCACTACAACAAAGCTCTCCATAAAGCTGGTGTTGGTACTGTGGCCACCACTGGATAGCTTGATGGTGTTTCCACCACTGTATGCTCTATGTTGTGTCACAGCTTTGAACCGGAGAGCTTTAATCCAGATTAATCACCTGCAGTGATGATATGTGTGTATAGAGTCAAGAGGTCACTTCCGTGTGTCACAACCATAACCAACACACTGGAGTAACTGCTACCAAGATAGCACCCACAATGCGAAATCCGTCGAGAGACTATGGCAGCTCTGGCTCTGCCTGAGAATTGCGTGAGGTGAGGCCTGAGCTCAGGGCCACCACATTGCTAGCACTTCAACGTCCCACGTTCCCTAGTCTAAATGCTCTTCTGTTACTGCTGTGGACTGTATGGCAGGGTGCAATAGCGAAGTCTGTCTATAGTTGTAAAACTAGGATGGAATGAAAGATGCTCCCTTGGCAACGTGTTGTGAGAGGACACGCTCTGAGAAACGCAACGTAATGGACTTTGCTTGAAACGGTGGAGAGACGGCAAAGATATTCTTGAAACTGCGTGAGAGAGAAGTAGGTTGAAACAAACAACATAGTTTTCAGGATAGCCTCTTGCCCACAAGCACACGTGGAAGCATACAAATTTTTTCACCGGTGGAAAACAGGTTTACCTGGCTGCAAGCTCTCAAACAACAGTTGGCTAGATACCAATAGTTGAACAAGCTAATCGGCTGTCAAAATAGAAAACCGAAGCAAGTACTGTAGGTAGTAATCCCTGCTAGACTGCACAGAGGGGCACGCAAAAAATGGACCCCACATGTGTAGCCATGGAGTGGAGCAAGTGGGGCTCTTGGTACTTAGAAGAAGAATGAACAAGAGCAACACACAAAGTGAGTATTGGAGTCACAGGGTAACGAGGAGATACACGCCAATTGACCAGGCCCCCTGTTCGATTCCTGGGTGGAATCCGGGCCCCACTTGACGTGGGGCCCGGACGCAACTCAGGGATCGGATGTAACCGGTAAGCGAGAAA
>SZWC01003972.1:123291-143291 GCA_023375785.1 Penium margaritaceum | reverse complement strand
CTTACAACTCGTTGGGAGGTCGACAAGCTTGAAGACACCTTGTTCCTTGAGGGAACTCAGCTACTCTTGCATAACCTTCTCCAAGAGATCGGCATCAGTTACCTCGCGGGCCTATCAAACTGAGGTGAACTCTGGAGGAAGTGTGGAAAGTCCACTTGCTGCAAAGCATGCAGCGACATAGCCAGCGAATGATGCCTCAAGGGTATTGTGGAACTCATGGGAAACCAGTGCATATCCCGCTGTCGAGTTAGGGTGGACGACACAATTAGCAACGCTGAGCACATCAAGGCCTGTGAGTCTGGTGGATGGTCCGGCCGTGGAGGATTATGCACTGGACCTTATTTGGTGCCAGGAGGACTGAGAGGATTTGGTGACCGACTGTTGGGGAAGGGAACGGAGCCTCTCCCCACATGTGTATGGGTTAGGGCCTACAGTGGGAGCCTGAGACTCGGGACGGGGCTCTAAGGTGTTAGTAGGTATGGTAGGCAGCTCAAAAGTGGGAGACAAGCTGAGAGGTAAGTGTTGTGAGGACTGTACCAGGACACTGGTTGGTGCGGTCGCTCACTCAGAGGTTACTGGGGACATAGAAGCGGACGGTGAGTTAGGAGGTGAGGCAGACGTAAAGCTAAGACTGTGTGGATCACTGCCAGTGGAAGAAAAAAGTGATGAGTGTGGGAGGGACAGTGAGTTGTAACTATCAGTGGTGTGCACAGATGAAGGGATTCCCTTGAAACAGGAGGCAGACGCAGACCCACCCCTCCAAAGCTGACAGATCAAGGACAGAAAGGATGGTGGCACGACACGTGACAGATCACGAGGAAAGACGTCCTCAAAAGAGAGAGCATCATGAGACTCAATAACACGATAACGGCCATTGTTCCAGAAGCTCCAAGCTTTGGATAAGGCAAAGACACCTAGAAAGGTGCACACACGACCGCGTAGACTGAGTTTGCCGTCCTGAAGGTCATCCGGCAGCCAGATAGCAGTGATACAGCCCCGGACACAAGCAAGAAGCAGGTCAGCACAAAGCCCAAACCAACATTCAAAGGATGTGACGGTGGGGAAGAGGACCGTGAGGGACACAGTTCAAGACCCGTGTCATGTAATACATGGCCTCAAAAGACAAAATAGGAGGCAGGTCCAAGGTAGTGAGCAGTGTGCCGACACCACCAGGAAGAGTGCGGCTCCACCATTCAGAGACTCCGTTCTGTTGGGGTGTATAAGGAGCCGACGGCTCCATACACGTTCCACAAGAGGACAAGAAGTGGACAGTGGGTCCCATGAACTCACTGCCACGGTCACAACAAAAAGCACAAAGATTGCAGCCACAGGCGAGTTCAGCGTGAGGAAGCCACGACTCAAGAGTGGGACAAACATCACTCTTCTGCCGAAGGGCAAAGATCCAGCGCATGCTAGAATAATTGTTGATGAGGCAAAGAACAAAGTGACCAATCCCCACCAGGGTGTCATGGGAAAGAGGAGCCATGACATGAGCATGTAGGAGTCGAGTGGGTGAGAAGTGCAACAGTCAGAAGTGGAAGAAGAGTACCGATGCATTTTGCCTTGAGCACATACAAGACAATCAGTCACACAGGGAGCAGGGAACAAGGAGGTGTCAAGATCATGAGCAGGCTGGTGATGGAGCAAGCTGTCAATGGCGGTTGTGTGGATGTGACAGAGACAATGATGTAAGAGCTGCACATGCACCGGGTAGAGGGAGCATACGACATGGACAAGGATTGCCGTGGCAGGAGCAGACATAGAGGAGGGAATGCAGAACACACAAAGTACAATGTCGCGAAGCAAGATGCGACCAGAGGTGCCATGGGACACAAGTACAATGTCGCAGCTAGAGGGAAAGACCATACCCTGGTCATAGAGAGTTGTAACAGAGAGAAGATTCAGCTCAGGGTAGGGCACATACAGCGCAGCAAGGAGAAACTGTTCTCCTTCAGGACCAACAAAGCGGACCACACTGACATCCTCGACCGGAAGAAGCTGGCCGGATCTAGTACAGAGAACGCAAACAGAGCTGATAGGTCCGAGAGAGATGAAGGAGGAGCTGGAGAACGTCATGTGATGGGTGGTTCCCCAGTTGAGGATCCAGAATCCCCCAGACAAGCACACAGAGGAAGGAGCATGACTGACAACAACAAGGGCTTAACGAGGTGGGAGCTGCTGGCCATAGGCAGTGAGGTAACGAGGCAGACAAAATGGATTGTCAATCCTCAATCCACAGAACATCAATAGGCAGCCCCCCATTTACGCATCCAGACGCAGAACCACAAAGGGCACCGTCAGACTCACACGCAAGTGATCCCAGACCTGCACATGTTCGGATCCTCGACGATTTGTTTTCTTTCTATGTACGCGTCCTTGGGGGACCTCGAGCCCATAACTTCCGGGGTCCTGTTTCAAAGAGAATCCGTGAAGCAACGCGATGGGCGTACGAGCATGGGCAACATTCACTGTCATCTTGTGCATCCTCACCAGGAAAGGCGAACGAAGCTTTATAGTCTATTATGGTCAAATTCTCCTCTGATGTAAGAGATGCCCTATGAGCAAGTAACATATGTATAAATATGTTAAGGATGCGAGCAAGTCTAGAAGGCAAACACGGTGGACATGGTGTCCAGAGTAGTGTATGGCATAAGTTTATTGGAAGTGATTTTCAGCAATATGCGATACAGAATATTATTGTCAGCTTGCCGTCACTTTTCAAACTCGGGGCAAGACGTCGATGATACTTCATCCGTACTGGGTGTCCTGGTGATAATTCCCCGGAGCACAAAAATTGGGGGCGACCTGGCCATAATTCTCAAAATGGGGGTGACGCAGCCATAACTCTCAGAATGGGGGCAACGCAGACATGGTCAAGCGAGAATATGGGCAAGTTGTACGTCCGCCCATTTCCCAAATCCTCACTCTTTTCCTGCAGCTTCTCCCCTTTTTCGCTTGCTGCTTCCATTTCCAACAATTGCGTGATAAGTGTTCTGGCTTCCCACAATTCCAGCAGAGGCCGTTGATCACGTTGATCGACGGCATCAATCTCCATCATTGGCGGAGGTTTCTGCTGAGTGTGACTTCCCTCCGCCACAATATGAATTGTGGCCTTGGGGTTGCCAGCCATTGGATTCCTGCATCCAAGCGTTGTAGACATCGCTGTCGATGCGATCGGGTGATGCGATCATTCACGGAAGGTCATGTTGGATGCTGAAAGTGGCGATCGCTCACTAAATATCTCCCTTGAGGCTATTATTTTAGTAGAATCAGAGTTAATCAGGAATAAGGTCACTGTCGGTGATTATTTCACTCAATTGTCACGTGTACACTAGCACGTTGGACTGCTGACATACACGTTAAAATCTATGCTGTGTGTCACACTTCTTGTTCAGTTTTCCAAAGCGGGTGAGTATAGCGTGCACGAAGTCGTTCCAGGTCTCAGGTGGTGTGAGGGAATCATGCCACTTTGGATTCATTGGTTTGAGAGGTAGAACACCTGCGGTCAATGATGTGAGGACGGTCGCGTGAGCTGTTGATCCAGCTCCGTCAGTCTCCTGCTATCGTTGAATAGAATTTAAACAGGACCACCAACTTAAAGCTGTGCCACACAAAAGTGAGGCCGCGAGGTCAATCTTCTTCTTGTTGTTGTTGATCTCAGTAGCGGTAAAGTACACCTCCAAACTCGTCGGCCACATCCTGACCGTTGGTCCTTTGATTTTGCAGGATGAAATGGCTCAGGGAGTGTCTATCATATTTGAGGTTCACTTGAGAGTTGGATATTTCTCTCGATGAGTGTTGCTTCTCACGCACAAGAATTCTGAAGCTCCTCCATCACCGTGTTAAGTTGTTGGAGTTGATGGGTGTTGAGGCTCTCGATTCTTGACAACTTCCGGTACAAATCCTCATCAATACATGTTTGTCGATCCGTGCCTCCCGTTACGCCACATGTCATCCCGGCGGGCAGCAACGGGGGCGTAGGGTTTTCTTATCCCGAGGGGTCCATCACAAGGTTTGCCATCGGGTTTGTTAGTGTTGGGCCATTTGCCGCAAGAATTGTTGCTACTGCCTGCTTCGTTTGAAGAGTGCTGTTGTTCGCGTGCTACTGGTCCTCCATCGCTCTTGTCTTTGCCATTTATTGCTGCTTGTCGCCGAATGTGCTCCCTCCATTCACCATTATCTTTGCAAGGTCCGCGATCGTCTAAATGGTGGAGATGTACTGAAGACCCGTGTGAGGTTATCACCTGGAAGTGAGTGTGAAGGCTGTCCCTCCTGCGCTGTTGTGCTGT
The DNA here is from genome assembly GCA_023375785.1 of Penium margaritaceum. Taxonomy (NCBI): domain Eukaryota; kingdom Viridiplantae; phylum Streptophyta; class Zygnematophyceae; order Desmidiales; family Peniaceae; genus Penium; species Penium margaritaceum. The sequence continues at coordinate 139,002 of SZWC01003972.1, read as the reverse complement.
GGTACTAAGATTTATGCCTAGCGGGATGTGGGTGGTTTATAGAGATGAGGAATTGGGACAAATGAGTTGTTTTAAGTAAGCAATAAGTGTAATTTGATGACTAGTGTTGAGCAAGTCGAGAAAAAGCATACAATGACAAGAATCACAATGAGGCATATGTTGGGTCCTCGGCGCTTGAGCTGAGTGATGAAAGCGAGGCCGCGCCATGAGTGGCTGCCTCAAGAAGCTCCACCGAGAAGTCGGGGGTCTTCAAGATTATCAAGGCGCGGTTATGTAAAAGCCTAGTGCCATCAAGAAGGCAACTGAGTAATGTATAAACATCAATACGGTTTGCAACAATTCTGTCAACAATCCTGAAAAGTGGTTGAAGTTGTTTGAACCTTCTGCAACGGAACAACGATGGTCGGGGCAAGTGGCCAAAATTCCCTTGGCCGATTGGCGTGAAATCCTTGAGGTCAATGTGTGGTGCGCCACAAATCAAAGGGCAAAAATGCCCACTTGCAGAGTTCAAGGAATCGTGTACGTCAGGGACGTAACAGCAACCCCTTTCATCCTTGATTTGGAAGCCCTTGCTTCTAGATATCCTTCTTCATAGAAGACCCCTTCGGCATCATTTTACTTGTGTATAAGAAGTTTTTTCAAATAAAGTCCAAAACACACGTTTCTTTTCTCATAGAGCGTTAATACAGCGGTATCCATCATTTGGGTCGATAGATCAGTAATGTCCATAGTCGGTAACTAAAAGCCGGCCATGTCCATAGTCAAAAACGATGTTTCAGCGGTGTCCATAATCCAAAAAAGTGACAGTAGTGCCCATGTTTTTCATTGTGCGAGCGAAAAGGGAATGAAATGACAACCGTATGAAGTTGGACTTCGCCGACTTCCAGGACGAAGTGGGCGATGTCCGACATTGGCCTCGCCGATGTCAGAAGTCATCGTGTTGCGAGTTTTGGAGTTCAAAAGTGCAAACTCCAAAACTTGCGTGTTCGCAAGGGTGTTAGTTTGTGAACCACAGAAATGTCGTGACCTCTGGCCTCGTTGCACACTTACCTCACTGATGCAGGTGACTCATGCTGGAGTGACGCTTGCGCTGGCACCATAGCGTCCCTCGTGGTGACACATGCACAAGAAGTGGAGCCATGGAAATTCTCGTTGTGGCTCATGAAATAATTACTTTATAGACACATGTTTATCGTTGCATGAACACTAGGCTTCCCAGTGTTACTATTTGGGGGAGGGGCGGGTGAGCACCTGGGTTTGTGACACTTAGGTTGTCACGACAGAATCCTATCTCTCTACAGGCTTGAAGGATAATTCAGCTGGCAGGCTCGAGTTCGAGGCTTTGCTGTACCTCATAGTGCGAGCGAGGAGGAGCTCGCCGCTCCCCGCTCGTCACGTCCTTCCTCGTCCACTAGCAGCTCTGCTCATTGTTACTCGTACCTTCTCCTTTTCTCACTTGCGCATGGAACTCTATGCATGGTGCTTAACCTATCTTGGTTCCCGCCCCATGTTCTTCCATTCTCTCGTCACACCATAGCTCACAATCAACTGGTATCAGAGCAGTGTGAAGAGGGAACGTATCGCGCGCGACACCGCGCGTGAGATTCTGTTGCCGCGTGACATTTTGCCGTCGCCGCCACCGCTTCTGCCACCTCTGTTGTTCTCCAGTAGTCGCACACGCCCTTAGGAAGGAGAATTATTCTCCACCGTAGTCTTCACCCTCCAATCTCACCGGTCGACTCCAGCCACGTGCAGAAAACCGCAGGTTAGGGTTTTCCCTTTCCCGTAGATCTCTCTTCCCTTTCTCGCGGAGCGCTCCTTCCCGCACCGCTCTCGCAACCACAAGAGCTATGATCTTTGTAGCTCACGCCACAACCTCGTGCTTGCATCTCAAAGGTTTTCGGACGGCACTGACGTGTCCGCGTGACTGCGCCGGTGGCATCTGCACATCGACAGTTGCATCTCTCACAACTACAACTACTGGTTCATCTAAACGCCAGCAGCGGCTGCAGTGGTCTTTGCAGCCGCAACTTAAATCGCGAGACCACTCGACAGTACCTTTCACAAGCTGTGGCAGTCTCCTCTTCTACGACTCTTGCAACCAGCAGCAGCATACAAAGCAGAAGCCGCCTCAGCCATAGAGGCAGCAGCCGTACATTCACTGGCACACTTGTCACTATGACTGCCAGAGGTCCTCCTAGCTCGTCTACAGCAGCAGATGGGCAACAGCAGCAGCAGCAGCATCGTCCGTAGCAACAGCGTTGGCAGCCGCCTCAGCCGCATCAGTAGCAACATCCGGAGCACAAGCAGCAGCATTGCTAGCAGCAGCGCTGGCAGCCTTGTTAGCCATAGCAGCAGCAACATCCGGACCAACAGCAGCAGCATCGCTAACAGCAACATTGCTAGCAATAGCGCTGTCAGCCTTGTTAGCCATAGCAACAGCAGCATCAGGAATAGTATCAACAGCATTGTTAGGAGCATTACTGGCAGCCCCGTCAGCCAGAGCAGTAGCACCATCAGCAGCAGCAGTAGCGTCGGCAGCAGCAGCAGCAACACTCGCAGCAGCAACAACATTGTTCGCAACAGTGCTGACAACTGCATCACTAGCTGTAGCAACAGTTTGGTTGCTACAGTGACAACGGCTCTCCGTTGTGTGCATCGCTTCGATGGTACTGCACCCCACCACACTGGCTCGTCACGACACTCCTAGCGCTCTTTCCCCTGGTACTTAGTACGAGGGAGGGCCATCATATTGTCACGCCAGACGTCACAAAGGAATGAGCAGTGACCGGGTTTCTGCATCCACAGCAGCGTCATCCATGCGGGCTGCTCGTCATTGTCCAGTAAGCGATTTCCCCGCCTCTTTCTCCTGGAGGAGTCTGCAGCTACAAGACGCTCCCGACCTATACGCTGCATTTACACAGGACACTATTAGTCTTGTGAGAGCTCTCACTCGCACGATTGTAGCAATTATAGACGGAGCTACAGCAGTCGCCGCTACATTTGCCACAGTCGCCAGAGCCTCTCTCGCACCTGCCTTGACCTCAGCAAGGCTAAACAAAAGCATGCACATAGGTTGTAGTTGTCCTTGGTCCCATTGCGCTGACATAGGGACACAGATTTCTACAGCAACGTCCGTCATTGCATCAGCGACAGCTTTAGCTGCATCTGTGACAGCGGCAGCGGCAGCTTCAGTTTGTACCTCAACATCGGTCATTGTCATTGCAGCGGCATCTACTCCATCGGCCGCCTCCAGCTCCGTCATGGCGATAGTCTCTATCAGAGCAATCATCACCACCCTCACTGTTGCTTTCGTCACTGGAGCGTTTGCTCTGGTGGTACCACTTGCCTCCACCGTTGCCATTCTATCCGTTGCCTCCACAACTGCAGTTCCACCGCTTTTTTCCTTCCTGCACAGTCTGTCAACTCCTGTCAACGCATGATTCTCTCTGTTGCATGCTTTCATTCCCTTGTTCTCTTTGCGGTGGCTTGTCCTGTCTGACTCGGGATGGGCTATCCTGCAGCATTCAACTGCCTTGCCTAAGGTACCCCCATTTTTCCCATGCCCACTGGGGCTGGGGAAACTCTACCCAAATTTTCCAGGCAGAGCCCTCACGTCGTCACCATGCCTGGTGAAAATGAGTCAGTCATTGCTGCCCTTCAGCGTCAGCTGGCTCTCGCTCGCGCGGCTCAGCAAGAGGCTGAAGACCGCCTTAAGCTCGCAGAGGACAATCGTGCAGCCTTCGCTAATGAAGTCACCGCTATTGTCTTGCGTCGCCTGCCTACCGCGTCTACTGTCCCAACTGCTAGTGCTAATACCAATCCTACCTCTGGCACACCCTCTACCTCCAGCACTTCTGCCACTGCTTAGACAGGTCAACCCGCTGCGGTTGCCCCTCCTCCTGTGCCACACCAGCATGACTTCTTCTCGTAGTCGCCTTCCTTCTCTGCTGGGCTTGTCTTCTCCTCTTGGGAGGTGCGGTTCAGCGCCTGGGCTCAAGGGGAGCACCTATGGGAGCACTACTCTCCAGCTGTTGCTCCTTTCACACCCCTTGCTGCTGATTCTATCCGTGTTGTTTGCGTCCTCATCGCTTCCGCTCTTGAGTAGCTGATTGATGATGTCGGCACGTTCAATGCTGACCCCGCTATCCAGCGTCTTTCTGATCGACCCTGTTGGATCATATGCCATGCTGTGTCGTCGCACCACTGTCACGTGCCAAGCCACTCAGAGCGTGCTCACGGTCCAGTTCAACACGCTTCTCATGCGTGCTGACAAGACCGCTGATGCCTACTGGGCTCGCGGTCTGAAGCTCATTTGTGAGCTTGATGTCGGAGCGCCTAGCCAGCTCTGTGCCGTCCTCACCATGGTCAACAACCTCATCCCGGAACTGTCTGACCTTCTTGGCAATGTCATAGCAGACGAGCTGCAGCGTCTTGCCTCACAGCCCGCTCCGCTTGGGATAGGAGCTCTCTGGGATTTCACCTCTGAGCGTCTTGCTACCTGGTGGACTGGCCTTCAAAACAAGCGACTCCACCGCTCCACCGTCACGGGTGTTACTCCGCTCACCACCATTGCTACACCCGCTTCCTCCTCTGCTCCTTCTTCCTCCTCCTCCTCTTTTGCCTCCTCCTCTACTGCCTCCGCCCTTGCCTCCCAGGGCCGTGGGAAGGGCAAGGGTAAGGGAAAAGGCAAGGGGAAGGACAAGGGCAGCAACGCCTCATCCCGCACTCCCGGTGCCGTCGTGTGCTAGAATTGCGGCTCCACGGAGCACTCTGCCCGTTCACGCCGTGCCCCTCCGGACAATCTTCGTCTGGCTAGGGCCATGGATACTCACTGGGCGCGCACGTCCGGCTCCTCCTCCGCACCTTTGACCTCCATCTCCATGGCCTCTTCGCGTCTGTCTGCCACCATCTCTGCTCACGCCCACTCCTCCACGGGAGTGCCTTCCTTTCGGCCTCCTCGCCCATACCCCTGGAGCTGGCCTCCTCCATCTGGTGCACCCACCTACATGGGTCCTCCTTCCTCTGCCTGTACCGTGTCGCCGTGGTTTCCTTCTTCCTCGGGCGCATCTACTCCGGCCCCGTCGGCGTCGGTGGATGGTGATCGCAGTAATCAGGAGAGCCAGATGGAGCAGTCCCTTCTTCAGCTTCTACGCCTACACGATCAGGGAAGTACGAGTGTTTCATCGCCGGCCAGAGGTCTCGTTTGTCAGACGGACAATGTCCTTCGAGGGGACCCCCCGGTCACATTCTGGGCTTGTTGAGTGTGTCAGTCCCGTGGATTGAGCACTGGCAGTCTGTCTTCCTTCCTCGTTGTTTCTCCCTTTGTGCACCGTCTGTTTCCTCTCAGTCCTCCATTGGCACTGTTGCCACCTCTGGTGTTCTCCCCTCTGTACGTGTCTCCTATGGCTTTTGGGTCCACGATTCCGTTGCCACCCACCACATGACGTCTGTTCAGTCGTCGTTCGTCTCATTGGGTCCCGTCAGGTCGGTCCGCTTCGTTCGAACTGGGTCCGGCCAGTTGCTTCCCGTTCAGGGTGTTGGCGTCATCCGTTTTATCGGTCCCAGTGGTGCCCTGTACTTGCCTGACGTTGTGTACGTGCCTTCGCTTGAGCTCAGCCTGGTGTCTGTGTTGTCCCTCGACGACCAAGGCATGGAATTCACTGCCAGTCGTGGCGTTGGTACTGTCAGTCTGTGCCCCTCTGGTTGTCCTGTCTTACATGGCATGCAATGTGGTAAGCTCTACTATGTTCCCTTCCATGTCTCCTCCTCTCCTTCCGTGCATGGGACCGCCCTCGCTCACATTGCTCCCTCCCTCTCTCCTAACCTTGTTTGTCTCCTGCATTGCCATCTTGGGCATGTCAATTCTGACGCCGTTCATAGTATGCTTTGTCTTCAGCCTGCTCGTGGTCTCTCTCTGTCTGACTTCCCTGCCCCCTGCCCCACTGACTATCTTCATTGTGTGCAAGGCAAAATGCATCGTTCACCTTTCTCTCCGTCTGATTCTCAGTCCTCCCACCCGCTCGATCGTGTCCATGCGGATGTCATGTTTCCTTTGCACCATGACCTCCTGGGTGACGTCGGTCGCTATGTCCTATGCCTCACCGATGATTCTTCTCGGTTTTGCAGGGTGTTTGCCGTTATTCAGAAGAGATACGTTTGCTCCGTCATCAAGTCCTGGCTTGTTTAGGCTAAACGCGCCTGTTAGCGGTTGTTGCGCACCTTTCGTAGTGACCGTGGTGGTGAGTTTCTTGGTCCCACCGCTTGCCTCCTTGAGTCCCGCGGGGTGTGTTTGGAGACCTCTGCTCCATACACATCATAGCAGAACGGCATATCCAAGCATTGGAATCGGACGCTGGCTGACGGCGTCCGCGCCCTCTTGTCCGAGTCCGGTCTGCCCCCTCTCTTTGCCTTTGAGGCAATGAGCTACATGACGTGGGTTTGGAACCGCATCCCTCACGGTCCATTTTCGCGCATGGTCACTCCCTTTGAGCGTTGGTACGGCACTCGTGCTGACCTTTGCCTCGCTCGGGTCTGGGGGAGTATTGTGTTTGTCTGCCTCCCCGGGGATTTTTGTGACGGCAAATTGTCTCCTTGTGGCCGTCTGTGTCCCTTTTTGGGCCTGTCTTCCTAGTCTAAGGTCTGGGGTTTCTGGGATCCGGTCCGTCAGCTCGTCATGAAATCTTGCGATGCCCTGTTTTTTTGTTTATTCTTCCTTCGTGACCTCGGTCGCTTACCCCCTGTCTCCTCTCTCCTGCCTCTCTCTTGGTTGGGGAGGGGGGGTGGTCAACCCTGCCACCCCAGTAGTTCTTGTTGCTGCACCAGAGCTCTCATCCTTGATGCTCTGATCCTTGATCCTCGTCGTCCGGTCATGCACCCTGTTTGCAGTCCTCGTCGTCCGGTCATGGAACAAGTGTGTCTCCGTCCTCCAGGAGCTCCTCCGCCGCCCCGTCCTCTCCTATCACAGACTCTGTCTAGTCAACTTCTATCCCACCCATTTCTCCGTCCAGTCCGGTCACGCCTCCGGCGGCCACCTCACCCGTCTCTTTCCCTCATGTGGCTGCTCCACCTCTCCCACTGGCCACCACTAGTCCAGCTCAGGACTCTCCTTTTGTCCAAGGTGGACGCCTTTGTGCGACCCCTCAACGCTCTGGCACTACGGCCCTAGCACGTCCCTCATAGTCTCATACTGGACAGTCACTTGTCCTCCCTACTGGCATGAATACTCTGGGCTAGGCCGGAGAGATTGTCCACCCCAGCTCTACTCTTGGCTATGCGCTCTTGGCCTCAGAGCATGCACACGCATTGGAGGTGGTTGTTTTGAGCATTGTTACAGAGTGTCACGTTGCGTCAGCCACCACAGTCCTACCACCTGAGCCAACCACGATGCATCAAGCACGCGCATCCACTGACGCCCAGTAGTGGGATGCCGTCATGCGTGATGAGCTGAACACTCTGGATGACCACACAATCTACGAGTCAGTTGACTTGCCGCCCGGTCGCAAGGCCATTGATGCTCGATGGGTCTTGTGACAGAAGTACGAACCCAATGGTGCACTACATAAGAACAAGGGGAGACTCATGGCGAAGGGGTTCTCCCAGGTACCAGGCATCGACTTCAACAAAACACTTGCACCGGTCGGAAGATACACCACTGCCAGAGCGCTGCTGAGCCTTGTGGTTCACCATGAGTGGGAGCTCGAACAGATGGACGTGAACAATACGTTCCTGCACGGACAACTTGATGAGGAGATCTACATGGTCCAACCTCCAGGATTCTCCGATGGCACTTGCAGAGTCTGGCGGCTGCGGAAGGCCCTCTACAGCCTGAAGCAGTCGCCTCGGTGTTGGAACCAGGAGATCACATCCACCCTCGAGAAAGGAGGGTACCGACGTAGTACGGTGGATCCTTCTCACTTTGTCACTGCACCCTCTGTGCCATTCGTGCCTGTCCTCGTCTATGTGGACGACCTACTGATAGCGTCGACTAGCCAGGGTGCTGTCAGGTTAGTGAAAAACCTCCTTCAGTCCACGTACAAGATGAAAGACCTTGGGCCCACTCGCATCTTCTTGGGCATGGATCTTGAGCGCGACCGTTCACGTTGCACCCTTCATGTACATCAGGCTACGTACGTTTGCAACCAGGGTGAGCACTCTGCCTCCCTGCTTGAGTCCACGCCCACAGGGTCGATGCCTATGACGCCAGCTGGGCAGAGGCTGCTGAAGACACTGGACGTGTCTAAACTGGGGGAGGCATTCGACTTGACGGACTATCTCAGCGTCATTGGGTCGCTCATGTACCTGGCGACAACTACGAGAGCAAATGTTGCCTTCTCTGTGAACTTCCTGGCCCAGTTCTCCCAATGTCCTAGGGCACGACACTTGGAGGTTGCACTCCGTGTTGTCAGGTATGCCCTCTCCACTGACCGGATCGGTGTGTGCTATCGGGCACAGCCGCCAGTTGTAGTCGATGGCTACATTGACAGTAACTGGGCCCATGACGCAGATGCTCACACCGGCACACGCTACATCTTCCTTGTCAAAGGGACCGCTATATCGTGGAAAAGTGGCAAACAATGTTGTGTGGCACGTAGTTCCAGTGAGGCTGAGTATGTTTCTTTTGGTGTGGGTATGTGTGAGAGTGTTTGGTATTGTCGCTTGTTTCAGCAACTACGTGTTCCCATTCGTTGCATCACGTTGTGCTATGAAAACCAAAGCACCAAAGCAATTTTTGAGCATGATGGCATGTATCACACACGTACGAAGCACATCAATATTGAGCATCACTTTGTGCGTGAGAGCGTTGATGCAGGTGATGTCTAGATCGTTTGGGTCGACACACGACAACATAGAGTTGACTTCTTGACGAAGGCACTTAGCATGAATGTCTTCAAGGCAACATGCAGTGGGACTATTGTGTCCTCGTGGTGATCCTGGATGAATTTTTGTTCCGTGAGTGTGTACAGTCATTAGTCCCGTCTTGTGACACTTGTGGTGCCCGAGAACTTGTGCTTGTGTGCGTCGGCAGTGGGTCATGGGGGAGTGTTAGTTTGTGAACCACAGACATGTCATGACCTCTGGCCTCGCTGCACACTCACCTCACTGATGCAGGTGACTGATACTGGAGTGACACTGGCATCGGCACCACAGCGTCCCTCATGGTGACACATGCACAAGAAGTGGAGCCATGGAAATTCTCGTTGTGGCTCATAACAGAATTACTCTATAGACAAATGTTTATCGTTGCATGAACACTAGGCTTCCTAGTGTTACTATTCTGGGGGGGGGTGAACACCCGGGTTTGTGAAACTTAGGTTGTTACGGCAGAATCCTGTCTCTCTGCAGGCTTGCAGGATAATTCGGCCGGCAGGCTCAAGTTCAAGGCTTTTTTGTGCCTCATAGTGCGAGTGAGGAGGACCTCGCCGCTCCCCACTAGTCACATCATTCCTCACCCACTAGCAGCTCTGCTCGTTGTTACTCGTTCCTTCTGAGAACATGCATAGAAGCTTCCTAACCACACTCCCATTGACCAGGCGTCACTGCCTAATCAGATGGTGACGACAGTCACAAGTGGTGCACTTAACAGCAAGGGTTTGGCTAGGGGACACAAGGCAAAGTGTCTGAATGCTTCATAAGCATTTGCAGAGAGGGATAACAAATGACAGGTCCATGGCACAAATACCTGCCGCGGCGCACAGCGGGTGTCGCACGCGGCGGTCCAAGAGCTGTCCTAAAACCGGCCCAAAACCACTGTTTTGGCCGTAACTCTGCGCACACATGTCAGAATGCTACACCGTTTGAACCTAGACGTGCAAAATCACGAGCCGAACGCTACGACTGGTCACACGCGCAAGTCCGGCATCAATCTGTGGAAGGACAATGCAAAACATGCAAATCGGCCTCAAGAGCCTGTCCACCGAGAAAACTCTAGCGTCCGCAGAAAAACTGCAGAGTACCCCAGCAAGCACCCGGGACGTCATGGCAGCCGCCTGGTGGCTGCTAGCGGGTGAATCCACCAACCATCAGTGCTCCGGCGCTAGCTAGGTCCGCATCAGGGATCTGCACGAGCATGGACACGGCCGAGTGGTCACAGTAAGCTGTACAAACAGACGGAAACAGCTCACATCACAACACTCCCCCATGACCCGATGGTACGCATGTCCATACGCGTGCAGAACGGACACATGTGGACAACTAGATGTACAACAGTCCATGCTCACACACCCCACTCTCAGCCACTCTCAGGCAAGGGGCGTAGCCCGACAGAACGAATGGCCACCATGAACTTTCCACGCGCAAGCGCCTTGGTCAAGATGTCAGCCCGCTGCATCTCTGTGCCGATCCTGATGACAGAGATCACCTTTCGCTCCACAAGATCACGCATAAAGTGATGCTCAACAGCAATGTGCTTCGTGCGTGCATGAAACACACCAGAGTTGTCTGCGATGGCAAGAGCACTCTGGTTGTCACAGCGTAGAATAATGCAGGGCACAGACTGACACAACTCACGAAACAGACGCTGCAGCCACACCGCCTCAGCAGCCCCAGTCCCCAAAGCAACATACTCAGCCTCTGATGAGCTACGTGCGATACAACCCTGCTTGCCACTGCGCCACTACACAGCGGTGCCACCAAGCAGGAATACGTAGCCTGTCCGGCTGCTCCCATCAGGACTCCACGCTCAGTCGCTGTCTGTTTAGCCGTCGACTACTACCGAACACTGCAGTCAAAAGCAGAGTCCGAGGTACGGTGTGGCCACCATGTACCGCACCACTCGCACAGCAGCATGAAGGGCTCTCACTTGAGGACACTGTGAAAACTGTGCAAGGAGGTTGACGGCAAAGGTAATGTCGGGTCGTGTGGTAGTGGCCAAGTACATCAAGGAGCCGATCAGGAGTAAGTACAGGGTCATGTCCACTGTTTCCCCCAAGTCTGCAGGATCATCCACCTTCAGAGCATCCTGCCTGTCAGGTGTGATGGGGTGGAGGCTGTAGGAACTGCACCCAAGAGGTCAGCAAACCGCTCCCCCACAACATGGGCGTAACGTGCCTGGTGTAACAAGAGTGTCCGTCGCTGGCGATCACGCACGATCTCCATCTTGAGAAACACAGCTGCGGACCAAGCTCCTTCATCCTGTAGGCAGCCTGGAGGACTGCCTTGGCCTCCTTCACAGCCTCCATAGAAGGAGACGCAATCAGGAGGTTGTCCACGTAGACCAGGATGGCAGTGAAGCTGTCAACTGTCCGTCTGAGGAAGAGGGACGGGTCAGCGTCACTCTATACGGAATCGGCACATGTCAGTGTACCAGTGATCTCCAAGTTCCAGCACCTGGGTGACTGTTTCAAGCCGTACAAGGCCTTGCACAAGCGCCAGACCTTGTCACCGCCCTCGAACCCAGGTGGCTGGACCATGTAGATCTCCTCCTCTAAGGTGCCATAGAGGAACGCGTTGTTCACTTCCATCTGGTGCAGCTCCCAGTCGTGGTGAGCAACAACCCCGAACAGAGTGCGAGCCGTGGTCATGCGGCAAACCGGTGCAAAGGTGTCAGTGAAATCCACTCCCTCAACCTGCGAGAACCCCTTGGCCTTCAAGGGAGCCTTGTAGCGATCCGGTGTGCTATCAAGCTTCACCTTCTTACGAAAGACCAACTTCGCCTGTACAGCCCTCCGCCCAGGTGGGAGGTCGACAAGCTCATAGACACCGTGCTCACGGATGGCTCTCAGCTCATCCTCACAAGCAACACGCCACAGGTCTGCATCGTCAGCTGAGAGTGCCTCCTTCAACGTGCCTGGATCAGGCATCATCAAGGGAGCGCTCCGGGTGGCTAAGACACACGCTTCCGGACTCGGTCTGACTGTGACCAGGTCGGCTGCGGCGTCGCAAGCGACCAAGAACTCTCGAGAGACCAACTTGTGGCCGACATGACATGCTAGGTGAATCTCGGTGTAGTCTGCCTGGACAATCAGGCCAAGGGCCTTCGTGCCGGGCTCGCCACTCTGAACACTACGAGTCGGTCGTCTGGGCACAGGGTCAGCAGTCCGCTGAGCTCTAGAGGGCAGTGGTCGCAGGCGACCTCCAGGCTCGTGGGAGTACCTTGACGCAGTACTCGCCTCAGGCTGCGGGGAAGGCTGCTGTGCCAGAGTCGTAGGTTGCATGGGTGGATGCACGGGAGTGGGTGTGACGGAGGCGACTGACACTGGTAAGGGGTCAGGTGTACTAGAGGAGACCGGCACTGGCACCAGTACGGGATCGTGTGTGCCAGAAGGGTCTGACACCGACACAGGGTCAGGTGTGCCAGAGGGAACTGACGCTCATATGGGATCAGGTGTGTCAGAGGGAACTGGAGCCTACACGGGATCCGGTGTGGAACAAGGAAGTGGCACAGGATCCGGTGTGTCGCACGGTACGGATGAGGCTACTGGACCCATAGCCACGATGGCAGGATCGTCAGCAACCGGAGACCGGTCAGCAGGTGAGGAAGCCCGGCCGGACCCATCCGCAGGACTAGTCTCCCCCATCTGCCGAGAAGCCACACAGGTAGGGACGTGGTCGGCGGCCAGTGACAGAATGTTGGACAAGTCGCGGTAGGTGAGAGTCTCAAAGAAGAGAGCATCTCGAGACTCGACAATGCGATGGCGAGCAGGGTCCCAAAACCGCCAGGCCTTCGACCGGGGGGAGATGCCAAGGAAGGCACACATGCGTCCCCGAGGTGAGACCTTAGAACCCTGCTCGTCCTCGGTGTACCAGACACAAGCGAGAGACCCCCACACGCGAGCGAGACGGAGACCAGCGCGATGGCCGAGCCACAGTTCATACGGCGTGACATGGTCTGGAAGTGGACCATGCGGTAAGCGGTTCCAGACCCACGTCATGTAGGAGAAGCCCTCAAAGCCAAAGGAATCCGGTAGACCGCACTCAGACCGCATAGCGCAAACCGCATCCTCCATGGTGCGGTTCCAACGCTCAGACACACCGTTCTGCTGTGGTGTAGCAGGGGCGGAGAGCTGGTGAAAGATACCGTGCTCGGCAAAGTAGGCATCCATCTCGCCGAAGAACTCGCCACCACGATCTGAACGAAATGTGTGCTGTGTGTGACGAGACAAACGCTCAGCCATCACAAGCCACAGGCGGACTGCCAATGCGNGATCAGCGCGATGGCCGAACCACAGCTCATACGGCGTGACATGGTCTGGAAGCGGACCATGCGGCAAGCGGTTCCAGACCCACGTCATGTAGGAGAAGCCCTCAAAGGCAAAGGACTCCGGTAGACCGCACTCAGACCGCATAGCGCAAACCGCATCCTCCATGGTGCGGTTCCAACGCTCAGACACACCGTTCTGCTGTGGTGTAGCAGGGGCGGAGAGCTGGTGAAAGATACCGTGCTCGGCAAAGTAGGCATCCATCTCGCCGAAGAACTCGCCACCACGATCTGAACGAAATGTGTGCTGTGTGTGACGAGACAAACGCTCAGCCATCACAAGCCACAGGCGGACTGCCAATGTGGCATCTCTCTTGTGGCGTAGGTTGTAGACCCATCGCATCCGCGTGAAGTCATCAGTCAGGGTGAGAACGTATTGACCCCGATTAGAGAGGGACTCAACTGGGAGAGGGCCAAGAGATCCGAGTGAATCAACTCAAGTGGGCGCAGTGCCCGGGAGGAGGAGTCAGGGTAAGAGCAGCGATGCATCTTACCCTGGGTGCAAAAAGACAGTCGGTCTTGGGCGGCTTCTCAAAAGAAGCTGCGTCGAGACCGAGGGCTGGCTGAGTACGAATGAGCTTGGACACAGTGTCCGAGCTCACATGGCAAAGGCGACGGTGTAACAAGCGCTGGTGTTCCGGGGAGAGAACACCAGTGACAAAAAATCACGCAGAAGGGGGAGGGAAAGGAGAAGCAGAGGGAGTGCAATGAGACACACGATACAGGTCATCAACAACAGAGGCACGAAGCACAACGGCACGTGTGTCAAGAGCAGTCACTGTGGCAGAGTCAGCAGAGTGCTCAACAATGAGGCCCATCCTGGTGCATGCACAAACAGAGAGCAGGCTGAGCTCAAGAGCAAGGACAAAGGGCACATCAGAAATTTAGAAGGGGCCAGACGGACCATCGAACCGCACAACCCCAACTCCCTGTACAGGCAACGACTGACCAGACCCTGTGCGAACAGACCGAACAGACGCAACGGGACCCAGCACAACGAAGTCACTTCGACGACAGGTCATGTGATGAGTGGCCCGAGAGTCAATAATCCAGGTGCCACTCGGCTCACGACCAGTCGTCGACACTGAGCAACGTGCCACGGAACACTCTGCCTCTGCTGGGCGCTCAGCAGAGGACTCGGAACAACGACGGACAACACGGATCTGTGACTCGGCAAGCCAGTCAATACTGACAGGTCCATCCTCATCGCAAGCCACCATAGCTCCACCGCAAGCATCATCACGAGCAGCAGACGTAGTAAGACAAGCTGTGTCGGGACCACTCGACTGTGACAACACACTCGCACCTCCCTGAGTACGAAGCACCAGCAACTGACGAAACTCTGCAATCGTGCGATCCCGAGGGTCCACCTCACTGCTGCCGCCTAATGAAACGGGTGCATCTGCAGCACTCGTGGTCGCGGCGCGCCCAGTCCGTGTGTCGCTCGAGGAATTCCGCTGTGCGTGCGCCACCTGGAGGCCGCGCATGATCCGAGTCCAGTCAAGTGGCTGCTCACACTCTATGTAGCGGTGAGCGCCTCCACAGTTGTAGTAGTGGACAGAATGTCCACTGCCACTTCTCGCCGGCTGCTGCTGCTGCTGTCCCTTTCCGTGTTGCTTCTTCCCCTTCTTTCCCTGTGCGGCCACTGCAACGCCCTCAGTGGGGCCGCTCGGAGTAGAGGAGGAGGAGGAGGCGGTCGAGGTGGGACTGGTGAGCAGTGCCAGAGGCGTAGGAGGCGTCGCAGTCACTGCTACAACCAGTGGACTCTGCTGATGAGCGACGACAGCCTCATGAGCCGATGTGGCCTGGATGAAGTAGCGATGGGCCCAAGGAAGCAGCTGTAGTGACTCTGACAGCTCAGAGAGAGCCACACGATCGAAGCCCGTAAAGAGCTTCACGTGATCCAAATGCGCTCCCATCATGATGGTGTCGAGAGCCCACAACTGTGTCCCGCTACCGGTCCCAAGGCGTGTGTAAAGGCGCATCGCGTGCCTCCAGTAGTCAGCTACGTGCTCTGTGGGGCCCTGGAGGAGGGAGTGAAACTCACGTAGTCGGGCTGCCCTCATGGCATGGGTCTCCGCAGCGAGAAGTCTCAGGGCCAGCTCCCAGTCCTGACGCGGATCTGCTCCAATCCCAGTCCCGGTCTGACCGAGGAAAGGACGGAAGTCGATCACAGTCTCCCGTGCCATGGCGTAGAGGAGACCCTGCATCGCTCTCGCTACTGTCTGGGCCTGGTGGGCGTCGCGGGTCTGGTACTGGCTGTGGTAGTATGGCCAGACGCCCTCATAATGGGCCCACACCTGAAACAGGGTCTCCCAGCAATCGAAGCCCTCGTCACTATCGTAACGGGGTGGAGGTGTCTCAAAGTCCTTCGGTCGCCGCTCCGTGGGGAGGGCGACCTCAGGCTCAGGAGATGGTGGACAGGGTATGGGGAGCCCACCAGTGAGGGAAACACCACCAAAGGTGAACGCTGCTGAACGACATGTCTGATCCTGACGGCCAGACGGTGGTGG